>JAOPHQ010003144.1:265000-275137 GCA_030340625.1 Merluccius polli | reverse complement strand
GACCAAAGACAGTCATGACCGTAATTTGCTGGCTGTTATGCAAGGGGATCAGAGTCACAGTGTAGTTGGTGTCAAAGGGGATTGTGTCTTGAATGAGAGTTTACAGCATTTTCACACAACCACTGGCTTCCCACCTGATATTTTACATGACCTTTTTGAGGGCATTGTGCCGGTAGAGTTGGCCCTCTGCATTCAGGAGATGATAAGGCTTAAATACTTAACTCTTGAGGGACTAAACAGAAAAATCATGTCATTCCAATACGAAAAGTCAGATAAAGTTAACAGACCACGGCCAATTTCAAAGACCTTTGCCAGAAAGCGGTCAATTGGTGGTAATGGTCATGAAAACAGCACATTGTTGCGACTACTGCCATTGATGATAGGCCATACAGTTCCTGATGGAGATGGGGCTTGGACTATATTGATGGATTTAAAAGATATTGTCGAACTAGTCCTGTCCCCAACATTTGATGATGAATCTATTGAGTATTTGAAGACCAAGATTCAGGATCACAGACAAATGCTTCAGGAGGTTTTCCCTGAGTTCAGACTGCTTCCTAAGCATCACTATGTAGAGCACTACCCGGATCTCATACGTTGTTTTGGACCCCTTGTCCATTTGTGGACTATGAGATTTGAAGGAAAGCATAGGTTTTTCAAGCGTGTAATACACGATACACAAAACTTTAAGAATGTGGTGAAAACCCTAGCAACACGGCATCAGCACATGGTAGCATACTACCTCAGTGCACCCTCATTCTTTAAACCACACCAGCAGGCATCAAATGTCTCTTCAGTCTTGGTGTCAGTCCTTCCAGATGTTGCTCAACAGTACATTAGACAAAAAACAGACAGCAGTGTCATATACAGCACATCAAACATCACTTTGGATGGCACCATGTATGATGTTGGGAGGTTTGTATCTGTGGGACAAGAGGGAGGACTGCCTCAGTTTAGCAGGATTGAGCAGATCCTACTTGTTAACAGTGATGTAATGTTTCTATGCAGGGAACACAAGTCATGTTACATTGAACACTTGAGATCGTACAAACTTTACCCTGGAAATTTAACAGTCAACAACATATTAGAGCTTAATGACAGCTTACCGCTCTCTGCGTACAATGTTGAAGGACAACTTCTGTTGACACCCAAGCGCTTCATACAGCTGAACAGAAAGTAATTCATACCTTGTGCTCAAAATAACTACACAGCAGCTGAACAGTGAGTTGATTTTAAGATGAAAGGAAATGTCTAAATTCTTTCATTCTAAGTTTTTGACTGTGTAAATTAATGTGTAAAGATGATTTTTTAGACTAAGTTTTGTTGTTTCATTCCCTACTAAATTTGAGAACAGTTCTCTCTCTTGATTTTCAGCTGATGGCCATGCCCCCAAAGTACCTTCTTCGTGTCTACATAGCCACTGATGTGGCTGTGAAAGTGACTTTGAATGAGAGGCCAACATCAGTTGATGAGCTCATCGGCATCTTGAAAGACAAGGTTAAGCCAAGGCTGGACTTTGATTTCACGTTACAGTATGAGGATCCGGACTTCGGAGGAGAGCTCTGCTGTTTGGTTGATGTTGAAGACCTGCCAGAGAAGACCACGCTTAGAGTTGTTAGATCTGAAAGTGACCTAAGTTCATGTGGTAGTTCAGACACAGATATCCTGCCTCACGTGCCTGCAAGCCAACGGCAAATAACATGGCCTGATGTTTTCACAGTCCCAACTTTTTCGTATGAAGTTGAACATGTCTTGCAAGAGGGGAACAGTGTTTTTGAGAGCTCTGGAAAGACTCTAAAATTAAGCAGAGCACAAAAACACAACATTCTAGAGAACATGGCCTCCTTAATGTACTCTTTTAAACCGTACCCAAGCGACAGGGATGTAGGCATGGCAGCTGAAGCCCTGATTAACGCTCACCCATGTCTGAAAGAGCCGGGGACTGCGAGTGGGTGGTACGGATGGAAAATTTGCCTGAAATTTAAAGTGGGAAATTACCGTAGTAGGCTGGCAAGGTCTGGATGCAAGGAGGTGTCCGTAAATACAGGGAAAAGAAGCAGGAATAATCCCGACAAAGCACATCCCCACTCGAACATTAAAAAAGCCAGAAGGGCTGAAGTAAACTTTCTCCCAAACTTCCCAAGAGGACAAAACGAGGACAGTTTGGAGGAAATGAGAATAGAGATGAAAGCTGAAGTTGATAGAGCCGACAGAAACCTACAGTCAATAGAGAAACTCATGCAGACAACCTTTGCACTTCGTCGTCAGGAAGTTGTTCAGGGAGACCCATTGGTGAAGGACTTTCTGGAGAGATGGCCTGCCCTTCAGGTCCAATCACAGGTAAAAATAATAACAAAAACAATAATACACAGACTCAAAGTGTTTTCTGCTCATCTTCAACTATTTTTATTGTACTGGCTATTCATTTTAAAAAGATAGTGCACCCATCAAATGTGACTATGATGTGTTTCCCTTTGGTATTTTACTGTCTTTCACATACTTTGTGTGTCCATGTTATTTTGTAGGTCTGTGCTGAGTTCCACAGGATCACCAATGTAAATTTACGGAACCAGTTTTATTCAGAACTAGATCGACACATTCCACAGCTCATAGAACTTTACAGACAGAAGGCAGCTCGTACTGGAAGGGTGGCAGGAGCACTGCGAGACATCCTACAGTATTATGAAACTGAGGTGAGTAGAAAAAAAGCAAAAATGGACTTTGTCTAAATTTTATCCACGTGGAACAGCTGGCTCCCAGGATTGTCAGCATTTACTACCACCATCATTACTATATACTACTACTATACAAGGGGCAGTCCTTCACTTTTAACTTTAAATCAATTAGTTATCCTGTAACATGTACATATTTAGTACAGTAAGTCATACTTTGTCGGCAGCAAAGGGCCCCTGTTTTTTTTCTCATGTGTCTTTGTTCATCCACCCAGGATGTGCACGATATCAACATGAAACGCACTGTGGCCCTTCGTGCTCTCTCAGTATACCTGCGGGAAGAGGACACACAGTTTTTCAAGACTTGGAACGTAAGTCTTAATATATTTATATAAAAGATCTCATCACTAATCACCTTTTACCATTGGAGCTCTTTTGAAGTGCCTTGGTGTTGTAAGTAGGGCCCTAAGCTTCTTTTTCTCACCATCACATACTCACTCCTCTCTTTCTGCTCACTCACTCACTCACTCACTCAAACTCACACACAGGTTAAGATGGCACCCCCAGCAGAGGTCCAAGGGATTTCTCAAAATTTCTGAGGGGAAATTTTCTCAGTTGTATACTTAATTTTTGAATGGGCAGCTGTATAAGTATTCAGAAATAGTTACCAGTGTACTTTTGCATTTTCCAGACTGAGGAATCAGAGGAGCCAGACATCGGGGACACACCCATTGGTATTGTCACGATGATCAGAGAAAGAAGTGCATCTCCCGTTCACTTCAGTCCCGTATCCACAGCCATTGTGGTGGAAGATGAATTCATCATGAGGGACATTGCCACGTTTGCCGATGCATATGTGTTACTGTTTGGGCTGGTGTATGTGTTACATCTCGACTACCCAAAGAAGCTCGTTGGCACCTTCACTTTCATACAAAAGGTTCTAATGGGGTTGGATGACGGTGCACCCCTGAAACCTGCTCTACTCTCTTTGAAAAATGACCTGCTTACAGTGTAGACGTTACCTGTATGATGTAGCATGTTTGTTGTTACATTGATTTAAGATGTGCCTGTTGTCCTGTTTCGAAAATACACTAACTTCCAAAAATGCACCAGGGTGAGTGCAGGAGAAAAATAATGCACCAAAAGGGTGTGTCTGATTCGTTTATCTGGAGAAACAGAGTTTTTGTTGGCCTCTCTTTTTCAAAAGCATAGATTTTAAATCTATACATTTCCTTTTTGGTTATTCATTTGATTTATTTTTTATTCATGTGCAATGACTTGATATCTGATATCCTGATATTTACTTTTTGGTTATTTATTTAATTTATTTTTTATTCATGTGCAATGACTTGATATCTGATATCCTGATATTTACTTTTTGGTTATTTATTTAATTTATTTTTTATTCATTTCAAATTATTTATTTCTTTGAATGGCCATAGATGTAAAATAACTTGAAGATGCTGTTTTGAAAGGCCATACCTTTACACTGAGCACAAGTTCCCAATGCTTTTATACAAACATTTGCAGTGATTTATACATAACCATACAAATCTGTTTTTATATAATGTATGTGTGGATGTATATGTTGACGGTTCATGATATGCAAGGTATCCTTCAACCAAAGGGGGTGTGTTTACATTTTCAGATTGTGCATTTGTTGGCCTGGTTTTACTGGCCTGGTTTTACAAGTTGGATGTCCATGGTTAACATACAGATGTGTGTATGTGGTGTTTGTATACTTACAGTGTGTATGTGGTGTTTGTATACTTACAGCTCTGTTGCTGTGACCAAAGTGGTTTGGAGAAAAAGAATAAAATCTGAATAAAAACATTGAAATATTCTACATTTTTGTGTGAAGAAGTTTATTTGAGTATTCTGAACTTAAAAAAAATAGTAGTTTATGAGCTTTGTAAAATTATCTTTTTGGTTACTAACCAGTATATTTTTTGAGTTTAAAGATGTTGATCAATTAAGTACAATATCATCATAACATATCATTACAAAGAAATTAAAACATATATCCAAATTAAAACAAATGTTTTAAGTACAGTACACTCACAATTTTTTTTTATAATAAGTACTATTTGAGTGTAAATGATGTAAAATATGTAAGTACATCAAACTTAAATATTTTAATTTACTTACTCAAAAACTTTGAGGTAATCGGTTTCCACAAAAGTTTTGAGTATTCTGAACTTATTCGGGTTTACAGTGTAGGTGAAAGAATGCCGGAGCAGCAGACAGCAGAAAAGTCTTGTTTTTTTTACCTCCTCCCATTCATTCTCTATGGGACTTTTTTCGCTGTTTTTCGCGACTTACGTCGCGAAAAATTCGTATTATTTTCACAAAAGTCTTAGCACACTTGCCCCGGAAGAGCCGCACGTTTTGATACCTTTTTTGTGTATGTGTGACCAAAGCTGCGGGAGGAGAAGTTGACCGAAAAAACGTGTAAGAAACGTAAGAATAATAATAATAACTAGAAAATTTCTAAAGAAATTTTGAGTGTGCCTGGCTCTGGCCCAGTCGTCCCCATATATTATTGAGGAAGTCATGTAAGTCATGCAAGAAAATCAAGCAGGTGCTGGTGTAGAGTAGAGTTAAGCGAGAGGGCAGTAATGATCTTCAATGTTGTCTGCACACACACACACACACACGTGATGATCTTGCATGTTGTCTGCACACACACACACACACACACACACAAATCAAGTCAAGTAATCAAGATACAGTACAGTTTTATGTGTGTGTGTGCGCGCGCGGATGAAACAGCGCGTTCTCCTGTGTGTGTGTGTGTGTGCGCGCGGATGAAACAGCGCGTTCTCGTGTGTGTGTGTGTGTGTGTGTGTGCGCGCGCGCGCATGGGTTTTAACACACCACCGTGGACCTGTATTTGAGATTCAAAACGGCGAATCTTACCAGAAGCAGTTCCCGTTCACCGCCGCCATCATAAAGCTGTTGTTTTCCTGTGTAGCTTGATAAACGCAAAAAAAAATTAATAAAATTTAATCAATTAATTAATTAATAAAATAAATTTCCAAAAAAAAAAAAAAAAAAGAGAGCTTGATAAACGCGGAAGAGCAGATCGGCGTTGACCAATAGGAGTCCTCTTGTATCCGCCGTCCAATCAGTGTGTAGCTTGATAAACGCAAAAAAAAAAAAAATGTAATTAATTTAAAAAAAAAAAATAAAAAAAAAAATGAAAAAAAATAATAATAATAATAAATTAATTAATAAATAAATAAATAAAAAATAAGCTTGATAAACGCGGAAGAGCAGATCGGCGCTGACCAATAGGAGTCCTCTTGTATCCGCCATCCAATCAGTGTGTAGCTTGATAAACGCAAAAAAAAAAAAAAATAAAATAAATGTAATTAATAAAAAATAAATAAAAATAAAAATAAAAAATGTAATTAATTAATTAATCAAAAATAAAAAAAGCTTGATAAACGCGGAAGAGCAGATCGGCGTTGAACAATAGGAGTCCTCTTGTATGAATATATGAATACATGCTACTTCTACTAATACAGTAGTCATAGAAACGGGTTACACAGCCGCCCCTCCCCCCACTACTCCAGTGGGGGGAGGGGGCGGCTGCGCGTGTGTATTGATTGCCAACTGCCACTTTGTCCCTCACTCTGCTTCTCTCCAAACTGCCACTATTCTCTATGAGGAAAGCAGGGCTGGCTTCAAACGGTCTAACTCAAAAAGTATACATGTCACAGCTTAGATATTTACACCGTAGGAATCCCGGGATTCAGGCGAACAGTTTGATATATAATATGTCGGTGTAGCTTACACTTGCAAGACACACCTGCAAGTTTAAAACAGGGGTCCGTTCTGCTTCTCTCTGAAAATATTTGAAAATATTTGTATTGCAGTCAATGGGGAGAAGAGACAGACTGGCCGCACTTAGAGGCTGCTAATTCAAATTCTGTAAGTCTCTCTGATGTTTTGAGCACATTGTGAGAGACAGAACAAGTATGTCTACAAAACTGGAAAAAATCATGTGTGTAAAGTGTAAACTGTGGCCAGGAGCAGCGTGGAAAGAGAAACAATCTGGATTCATTTTGAGCTCTCTCCCACTCTAACCTGCACTCTGACACGAACATGCTACTTCTACTAATACAGTAGTCATAGAAACGGGTTACGCAGCCGCCCCTCCCCCCACTACTCCAGTGGGGGGAGGGGGCGGCTGCGCGTGTGTATTGATTGCCAACTGCCACTTTGTCCCTCACTCTGCTTCTCTCCAAACTGCCACTATTCTCTATGAGGAAAGCAGGGCTGGCTTCAAACGGTCTAACTCAAAAAGTATACATGTCACAGCTTAGATATTCACACCGTAGGAATCCCGGGATTCAGGCGAACAGTTTGATATATAATATGTCTGTGTAGCTTACACTTGCAAGACACACTTGCAAGTTTAAAACAGGGGTCCGTTCTGCTTCTCTCTGAAAATATTTGAAAATATTTGTATTGCAGTCAATGGGGAGAAGAGACAGACTGGCCGCACTTAGAGGCTGCTAATTCAAATTCTGTAAGTCTCTCTGATTATTTGAGCACATTGTGAGAGACAGAACAAGTATGTCTACAAAACTGGAAAAAATCATGTGTGTAAAGTGTAAACTGTGGCCAGGAGCAGCGTGGAAAGAGACAAAATCTGGATTAATTTTGGGCTCTCTCCCACTCTAACCTGCACTCTGGCGGGAAAAGGCGGGAAAATTCCTCGCAATACACACCCATTATAATCTCATAATTTCTCCAAAAATGATCATGGTCATTGATCAGTGATTGATTAAAAACGATATGACCTATCAAAACGTGGAATAGTACACCAAATACACAAGACTTGTGTCTACTGTTTAATGTTCAAATTGAGTTTCTAGGTGAAAGTATGCCGGAGCAGCAGACAGCAGAAAAGTCTTGTTTTTTTTACCTCCTCCCATTCATTCTCTATGGGACTTTTTTCGCTGTTTTTCGCGACTTACGTCGCGAAAAATTCGTATTATTTTCACAAAAGTCTTAGCACACTTGCCCCGGAAGAGCCGCACGTTTTGATACCTTTTTTGTGTATGTGTGACCAAAGCTGCGGGAGGAGAAGTCGACCGAAAAAACGTGTAAGAAACGTAAGAATAATAATAATAATAATAATAAGCCCGGTGGATAATAGATAGTGTGCTTTCAGGCACACTCAACTAGAAAATTTCTAAAGAAATTTTGAGTGTGCCTGGCTCTGGCCCAGTCGTCCCCATATACTATTGAGGAAGTCATGTAAGTCATGCAAGAAAATCAAGCAGGTGCTGGTGTAGAGTAGAGTTAAGCGAGAGGGCAGTAATGATCTTCAATGTTGTCTGCACACACACACACACACACACACACACACACGTGATGATCTTGCATGTTGTCTGCACACACACACACACACACACACACACAAATCAAGTCAAGTAATCAAGATACAGTACAGTTTTATGTGTGTGTGTGTGCGCGCGCGGATGAAACAGCGCGTTCTCCTGTGTGTGTGTGTGTGCACGCGGATGAAACAGCGCGTTCTCGTGTGTGTGTGTGTGTGTGTGTGCGCGCGCGCGCATGGGTTTTAACACACCACCGTGGACCTGTATTTGAGATTCAAAACGGCGAATCTTACCAGAAGCAGTTCCCGTTCACCGCCGCCATCATAAAGCTGTTGTTTTCCTGTGTAGCTTGATAAACGCAAAAAATTTTTATAAAATTTAATCAATTAATTAATTAATAAAATAAATTTCCAAAAAAAAAAAAAAAAAAGAGAGCTTGATAAACGCGGAAGAGCAGATCGGCGTTGACCAATAGGAGTCCTCTTGTATCCGCCATCCAATCAGTGTGTAGCTTGATAAACGCAAAAATAAAAAAATAAAATAAAAAATGTAATTAATTAAAAAATAAAAAAAATAAAAAAAATAATTAAAAAAAATAAAATAATAATAAATTAATTAATTTAAAAAAAATAATAATAAATAAAAAATAAGCTTGATAAACGCGGAAGAGCAGATCGGCGCTGACCAATAGGAGTCCTCTTGTATCCGCCATCCAATCAGTGTGTAGCTTGATAAACGCAAAAAAAAAAAAAAAAAAAAAATTTTAATTAATAAAAAAAAAAAAAAAGCTTGATAAACGCGGAAGAGCAGATCGGCGTTGACCAATAGGAGTCCTCTTGTATGAATATATGAATACATGCTACTTCTACTAATACAGTAGTCATAGAAACGGGTTACACAGCCGCCCCTCCCCCCACTACTCCAGTGGGGGGAGGGGGCGGCTGCGCGTGTGTATTGATTGCCAACTGCCACTTTGTCCCTCACTCTGCTTCTCTCCAAACTGCCACTATTCTCTATGAGGAAAGCAGGGCTGGCTTCAAACGGTCTAACTCAAAAAGTATACATGTCACAGCTTAGATATTTACACCGTAGGAATCCCGGGATTCAGGCGAACAGTTTGATATATAATATGTCGGTGTAGCTTACACTTGCAAGACACACTTGCAAGTTTAAAACAGGGGTCCGTTCTGCTTCTCTCTGAAAATATTTGAAAATATTTGTATTGCAGTCAATGGGGAGAAGAGACAGACTGGCCGCACTTAGAGGCTGCTAATTCAAATTCTGTAAGTCTCTCTGATGTTTTGAGCACATTGTGAGAGACAGAACAAGTATGTCTACAAAACTGGAAAAAATCATGTGTGTAAAGTGTAAACTGTGGCCAGGAGCAGCGTGGAAAGAGAAACAATCTGGATTCATTTTGAGCTCTCTCCCACTCTAACCTGCACTCTGACACGAACATGCTACTTCTACTAATACAGTAGTCATAGAAACGGGTTACGCAGCCGCCCCTCCCCCCACTACTCCAGTGGGGGGAGGGGCGGCTGCGCGTTTGTATTGATTGCCAACTGCCACTTTGTCCCTCACTCTGCTTCTCTCCAAACTGCCACTATTCTCTATGAGGAAAGCAGGGCTGGCTTCAAACGGTCTAACTCAAAAAGTATACATGTCACAGCTTAGATATTTACACCGTAGGAATCCTGGGATTCAGGCGAACAGTTTGATATATAATATGTCTGTGTAGCTTACACTTGCAAGACACACTTGCAAGTTTAAAACAGGGGTCCGTTCTGCTCCTCTCTGAAAATATTTGAAAATATTTGTATTGCAGTCAATGAGGAGAAGAGACAGACTGGCCGCACTTAGAGGCTGCTAATTCAAATTCTGTAAGTCTCTCTGATGTTTTGAGCACATTGTGAGAGACAGAACAAGTATGTCTACAAAACTGGAAAAAATCATGTGTGTAAAGTGTAAACTGTGGCCAGGAGCAGCGTGGAAAGAGACAAAATCTGGATTAATTTTGGGCTCTCTCCCACTCTAACCTGCACTCTGGCGGGAAAAGGCGGGAACATTCCTCGCAATACACACCCATTATAATCTCATAATTTATCCCA
>JAOPHQ010003144.1:150000-262500 GCA_030340625.1 Merluccius polli | reverse complement strand
GGCGGGAAAAGGCGGGAACATTCCTCGCAATACACACCCATTATAATCTCATAATTTATCCCAAAATGATCATGGTCATTGATCAGTGATTGATTAAAAACGATATGACGTATCAAAACGTGGAATAGTACACCAAATACACAACACTTGTGTCTACTGTTTATGTTCAAATTGAGTTTCTAGGTGAAAGTATGCCGGAGCAGCAGACAGCAGAAAAGTCTTGTTTTTTTTACCTCCTCCCATTCATTCTCTATGGGACTTTTTTCGCTGTTTTTCGCGACTTACGTCGCGAAAAATTCGTATTATTTTCACAAAAGTCTTAGCACACTTGCCCCGGAAGAGCCGCACGTTTTGATACCTTTTTTGTGTATGTGTGACCAACACTGCGGGAGGAGAAGTCGACCGAAAAAACGTGTAAGAAACGTAAGAATAATAATAATAATAAGCCCGGTGGATAATAGATAGTGTGCTTTCAGGCACACTCAATAAGCCCGGTGGATAATAGATAGTGTGCTTTCAGGCACACTCAATAATAAGCCCGGTGGATAATAGATAGTGTGCTTTCAGGCACACTCAATAAGCCCGGTGGATAATAGATAGTGTGCTTTCAGGCACACTCAATAATAATAATAAGCCCGGTGGATAATAGATAGTGTGCTTTCATGCACACTCAATAAGCCCGGTGGATAATAGATAGTGTGCTTTCAGGCACACTCAATAAGCCCGGTGGATAATAGATAGTGTGCTTTCAGGCACACTCAATAATAAGCCCGGTGGATAATAGATAGTGTGCTTTCAGGCACACTCAATAATAAGCCCGGTGGATAATAGATAGTGTGCTTTCAGGCACACTCAATAATAAGAATAATAATAAGCCCGGTGGATAATAGATAGTGTGCTTTCAGGCACACTCAATAAGCCCGGTGGATAATAGATAGTGTGCTTTCAGGCACACTCAATAATAATAAGCCCGGTGGATAATAGATAGTGTGCTTTCAGGCACACTCAATAATAATAATAAGCCCGGTGGATAATAGATAGTGTGCTTTCAGGCACACTCAATAAGAATAATAATAAGCCCGGTGGATAATAGATAGTGTGCTTTCAGGCACACTCAATAATAATAAGCCCGGTGGATAATAGATAGTGTGCTTTCAGGCACACTCAATAAGCCCGGTGGATAATAGATAGTGTGCTTTCAGGCACACTCAATAAGAATAATAATAAGCCCGGTGGATAATAGATAGTGTGCTTTCAGGCACACTCAATAATAATAAGCCCGGTGGATAATAGATAGTGTGCTTTCAGGCACACTCAATAAGCCCGGTGGATAATAGATAGTGTGCTTTCAGGCACACTCAATAATAATAAGCCCGGTGGATAATAGATAGTGTGCTTTCAGGCACACTCAATAAGAAAGAAATCCACACAATAACAATAGTGCTGTCCCCACAGCTTTAGCTGTAGGGGCCAGTGCTCGATGCGATGGCACCGTGGCACTAATAATTATCTAGTTGTTTTGGGCCAGAGGGGCATCTCAGACACCTGCGCTAATTAGTTGCTCAATATTCCGCAGCCACAGAGTGCGCTTTAATTGGCTCTCTTACTTTACCACACAGTGTCCCTCCATTGCCACTTAACAGCAGTTGATGGGTGATGACGTGTTTTTTATCAGTATCCATCTGAACCCGTATATCAATCACCCATATCATCGACAGCTGAGATCTAAAACCATAACAAACAAGTTCCTGTTAAACAAAGGTCACAGACACAGTCAGCTCCACAAAAATGTCCATCTTCCAGACCTTTTTATCCCCCTGTAAGCCAGGCTACATTCTCAGATCCCCAGACATGGATATACAGTTCATTCCCATGTCTAGGCTAAGGGTTAAAGCTTTTTGTGTCAGCGCTCCTATACTCTCTGGGGCAGACAGGGAGATCAAGCTTGTCTCGTCAGTTCCCCAGTTTGTATCCCCCTTCTGAAGACTAATCTCTCTAAAGAAGAATTGTCTATCATCTCATCTCTCAATGTTCCGACGGTTAGCTTCATAATCATGTTTTTCTTATTTTACTTTGATCCAGTTGTCATTTATTTGGGTCGTACTACGTGGTAGTACACAGTCTGAATACTACTACTTCTACTATTACTACTACCTGGTCTGCATATTACGACACTGTCTGCATCCAAACTATGACATGATCTGCATGCTCCTACTACATACTCTGCATACTACTACTACTACTGCTACATGCTCTGCATACTACTACTGCTTCATGTTCTGCATACTACGACAACTACTTCTACATGCTCTGCATACTACTACTACTGCTACATTTTACATTTACATTTTAGGGCATTTAGCAGACGCTTTTGTCCAAAGCGACTTACAATAAGTACATTTGTCAGAAGAAAGTGCAACAATATATCACTGTCGGTACAGTAAAGATTTCACTAGAACAAGTTTCAAGCACGCCCAATTGCCAAGTTAACTGTGGCAGGGTTGCTCCTGACCACACGCCACCTAAGTGGCTTTTCCTGGGGCCCTCCGACACAGGACACGGGTAGATGTTGTTCAAAGTATATTTATTGGAGATGGCAGGTGGTATTTGCCGAGCTGATGTTACAAGCTGCTGTGACCGTCGTAGCTCTCTCCTGAGTGTGTGTGTTGATAGCTGGTTTATCCTGGGTGCCATGATTGCTCTGCACCACAGGTGTGCAGCCCCACCCAGCCAGAGTCCAATCAGTGTGACTCAGGCCAGGTGAGGCTGTAAACCAGCCATCAACAGCACACACTCCACACACACCCTCCACATTAACCCATTGCTAGAATACAACAGAGATAGCTAGGTAGGGTGACCAGACGTCCCCGTTTTCCGGGGACAGTCCCCGATTTTTGGTGGCCTGTCCCCAGAAATGTCCCCATTTTTAAGAAATTGGATTTAAAATATATATTAATAGATTTTGAAATTACAAAGGTTCTAGCTTGCGCATGTGATGAATATTAATTACTAGACAGTTGGTAATTAGTCTAGTGGCTATCTGATAGGCTGTGATGATTGACCTTGCTACATGAGGGATTACGACTTCATAAACCGATCATAAACAATAGGCTACAATATAGAACAATTCCCTATTTGATTAGCCTACTGTTTTTGGCTGGTTCACCAACGCTTAAAACACATCATAGTAAACCATTGTGCCCAATCATTTACTACAGTACTACATCACCATGATAAGAATAGGCAAAAAGTAAAGTAGTAAAGTATTTTGTTGATTATATGGACCCCCAAACTACAAATTTCCCTGTTTTTAATTTCAGATGTTTTTCAATCTGGTCAACTTATGGCTAGGGTAAGATGCTAAGTGCTGAGATCAGAACATACGAACATACAAGAAGTGTTTAATGTTTGTTTTTTTGGGTGTTTTTTTTTATTGGGGTGGGGGGGGGGGGGGGGTAGTAGAGGAAGGAGGCTAAGCAGAGTCCAGGTGAACTATGAACAGATGAGTCTTGAGTCTCTTGTGGAAGCTGTTGAGCGACTCTGCAGTCCTGACATCGGGAGCTCGTTCCACCATTGCGGCGCCAAAAATGAGTTGTGCTTTGCTATGCGACCTTTGCAACCTCTTAGCGATGGAGGTACCAGCCGGCCAGCTGAGGTAGTTGAGCGGAGTGCTCTCGCCGCGGCGTGGGGTCTGACTAAGGCTGGGAGGTAGGTCGGGGCAGTTCCTTTGACAGCCTTGTAGGTCAGTACCATTGTCTTGAATCTGATGCAAGCTACTACAAGGAGCCAGTGTAGGTCATGGAAGAGGGGGCTCACATGGGAGAATTTTGGCAGGTTGAACATTGATCATTGAATTGTGGCAGGTTAAACGCTGCAGCACGACTCATGCTGCAGCGTTCTGGATATGCTGCAAAGGTTTGATCGTGGGGGCAGGGAGTCCAGCCAGGAGCCAGTTGCCGTAGTCAAGGCGGGAGATGATGAGCGCTTGGACCAAGAGCTGTGCTGCTTCCATCCGGAAGGGCCGGATCCTGCGGATGTTGTAGAGAGCAAATCTGCAGGATCGGAGCTGATTGTCCAGTACCACGCCGAGGTTCCTCGTAGTTGGTGAAGGACATGCGGCAATGTCCTCGACAGTGACCAGTAGGTCCATGTGAGGCTAATTCTTCCCCAGAAGTTGTCCAAGTGCTGATGTCTGCCAGACATTCTAAAATGTGAGGAGGGGAAAGAGAGGAATAGTTGAGTGTCGTCTGCGTAGCAGTGATAGGAGAAACCATGTGATGTGATTACAGAGCCTTAAGATCTAGTATATAGGGGGAACAGAAGTTGTCCTAGTACTGAGCCTTGAGGGACGCCAGTGTCAAGGGAGCAGGGTTTGGACAAGGAGCCATTCCATGCGACCTGGTAAGTGTGATTTGTTAGGTAGGATGTGAACCAGGATAGTGCAGAGTCAGCGATGCCGTGTTCAGTGAGAGTGGTGAAGAGGATCTGGTGGTTAATGGTGTCCAACGCCACAGACAGGTCGAGGAGAATGAGAACCGATGAGAGGGACGAGGGACTCCATCACCGCGAGGAGGGCCATCTCAGTGGAGTGTGCAGTCTTGAAACTTGACTGATGGGGGTCAAGCAGGTTGTTCTGTAAGAGATAGGAGGACTGTTGGTTAGAGATACATGCTCTGCATACTATGACTACTACTTCTACATGATCTGCATACTATTCCTACTACTACTTCTACATGATCTGCATACTATTCCTACTACTACTTCTACATGATCTGCATACTATTCCTACTACTACTGCTACATGCTCTGCATACTACTACTGCTACTGCTACATGCTCTGCATACTACTACTACACCGCCTGGATACTGCTAGGCAGCTTGGTTTTGTGCACGGCTAGGCTACGTCCAATGGTGTAATCAAAGTATAAATGATTTGTTACAGTACTTAAGACATTTTTTGGAGTATCTGTACTTTACTTGAGTTTTTATATTTCTGTCGACTTTCACTTTTACTTAACTACATAAAAATATAAAATAAACACTTTTACTCCAATACATTTGCAGTGGCCTCATCATTAATTGCTAAAAAATTAAATTGGAAAATAATAAATAATAACTTTTGTACTTTTTAGCGTGTTGCGTATGCGTGCGAATAACTGCTGATCTCACTGACAAGTTGAGGCACATCAAGCCCATATATTTGCTGGAAAATCCCAGCCACATGTCCGTAAGCTACAGCGAAAATAGCAGTATGAACACATCTTCCTCATCCACTAGCGGTAGTGCCGCTACATAACCCAGATAAATACTTTTGGTACTTAAGTACATTTTATTTGAGCTCCTTCATGACTTTTACTCAAGTGTCTTTCTTACCGATGATGTTAACTTTTACCAGTCACTTTCAACTAAGATATCTGTACTTTTATTCAAGTATGACTTTCTAGTATTTTATACACCACTGGCTGTGTCTGACTATAGTAGGACTCAAGTCTTACTAAGTGGTTTGTTGAGGTTAGGTCACAGACATCTATCTTTGTGTCTTTAAGGTCATGCAGCTCATCTCCTCTTTTCTCCTCGACATGAAATCCAAGAGCTGTGAAGCAAATGGCAGAAGTCTGTTGTACGTGATGTTTTGATCAAAGGCCAATACGTCTCTGAAGAAGTGTTCATTTAACCATTTAAACGTGCTCTCCGCCCCACAGGGGAGCTTGTGAAAGAGACTGTGGAAAAGTAAACAATGAAACCACCCCCCCGTGAGTGTGCATGTGACCTTTATCACCCTGCTGTTTTTCCTCCCCACTGTGATTATTCAGTGGAGTTGTTATTGTAGTATGTAGTATGCTATATGTATGCTTATATATATCATACTCTGTTAGACTATATTAACCATACCATACCACATACCTTACCTTATTTTACCTTTTCCTTGCCATAACTTATTTGTATCAAGTGTTTTGGCAGGGCCGAGCAGTGACCCTAACATCCCCAGTAGTAATGACATGCACTGCACCATACAATATATATTCAACCGAAGAGACAAGTTCAACGCCCAAGTCGAGTCCACGCAGTTTTCCAGGAAAGGCCTGTGCAAGGCAGACACATGCACACAATCCTGTCAGGCACATTAAATCAGTTGAGCGAACAAAGATAACTTTCAAAATGAGCGGAGTCAGCCACTTGGTATGATGTTCACACACCCACTAACCCTTCCACAGCACATTGTCTCCAGCGCTAAGAGAGGGGTAAAAAAGAGAAAAAGACTCCATATTTGATCGCATTACTGATCATTTGCCGGCTGTGCTCCCCTTGTCCCTGGAGAACCCTTCTGTTGGTGGATATCCATTCATTTATTTTTTTTACCCAGTTTTGAACTCTCCCTTGGTCATCATGGGAGCGCTGAATTGGTCACAGATTGGTCAGCGATTGGTGCTAACCTAACGTGACACATGGGGCTAATTAGAGTCTGTTCCATTGGAAATGACGGTTCAACCACAACGCAGAGGGAATGCAGATGAATCGAAGATGATTCATCAATAAATGTGTTGTGTTCTCTTGTTTCAGATACCTGTTAAGTATACCCTCCGTTTGGTAGGTTTTTACTGAGTCTGGAGTGCTGGGCATGACCTCTTGGGTTTCTCTGCAAATATGCTGAAATCATGCACTGCGTTGATGGTCACTGGGTGGGCAGTCATTGAATAGTATTTGTTTATTCAGGGACAAGAGTTACATCGCACTGCCATGGCTGGCATTTTTGTACTAGGTCCTTATCTTGTGGATGGAATTTTATTCTGTATCTACGTTGATGTCATGGAGAGACGATCTGCATTGATGCTATACCGTGTATGTGCATAGATATTATAGTTTGTATGTGCATAGATGTTATAGTGTGTATGCATAGATGTTATAGAGTGTGTATGCATAGATGTTATAGTGTGTATGCATAGATGTTATAGAGTGTGTATGCATAGATGTTATATAGTGTGTATGCATGGATGTCATACAGTGTGTATCTGCATGGATATTATACCATGTGTGTTTGTGTATAGATGTTATATTGTGTGTGTGCATGGATGTTATATTTTGTGTATGTGCAATGCATGGCTGTTATATTGTGTGTATGTGCAATGCATGGATGTTATATTGTGTGTATGTGCACGGATGTTGTGAATGCTATGGATCCATCATGGAGGCTTCCCTCCATATTTAACCACTGTGACGATTTCTCATCAAATTCCCATGAGGCCAAGCAAGCTAATGAAAGGATGGGAAGTTGAACATTGTGTGCATTTTTGTGTGACAGTCACTTGCTGGCATAGCTAATATCTAATATTTCCTCCACAAAAATTAAAAGCTGATGAATAATTGTGTTAATCACTGCCGACAGCACACTTTATAGCAGAGCATTGCTCAGAATATTAATATCCCTGACCTAAGGACAGAAGACCTTTACATTTACATTACATCACATTTATTACCATCATTGGTAACGCTTTATATTAAGGTCCTTGTAATAACCATTAATTAATAGGTAATAAGGCCCTTGTAAGTCCTTACAAGATGCTTATTAACATTATTGTGTGTTTATAAGCCTATATAAGTGTTAATAATGGCATTATAATACAGTTAATAGTAGGCTATAACACATTTATAAGCGCTTATAAGAAACTTGTTAACAGTTTGCAAATGCTTAAGAACATTAATAAAAACCTCATTAGTATCTTATAATTGTTCATAATAGCATTACAAACACCCATAACCCACCCATTACGACTTTGCCATGCCTTTATTAATCTTCTTTTGTTTGCTTATTGATATTAAAATATACTTTATTGCTCATCTATTATAAGTTAACTATGCACTTGTTAACAGTTAACTATGCTTTTTGCAGCTACCGGATCTAAAGCGAGAACAATGCCTTATTAAGGATAATAAATCATTTATTATGCATTATTATGCCTTTAAGAATCTTTTTTTATTTGCTTTACTAAAATAAAATATACTTTATTATGCCGTTGTTATTATTAGTTAACTATGCACTTGTTAACAGTTAACTATGCTTTTTGCAGCTTCCGGTTTTTTTTCTTCCCATTATAGCAGCCTTGACCACATTCTAGATGTGGAGGTTGTGAAAATCATTAACCAGTAATTAACACATAATGAAATATTTATTAGCCTTAATAAGGCATTGTTCTCGCTTTAGATCCGGTAGCTGCAAAAAGCATAGTTAACTGTTGACAAGTACATAGTTAACTTATAATAGATGAGCAATAAAGTGTATTTTATTATCAATAAGCAAGTAATAAAGTAATAAAGGCATGGCAAAGTCGTAATGGGTGGGTTATGGGTGTTTGTAATGCTATTATGAACAATTATAAGATACTCATGAGGCTTTTATTAATGTTCTTAAGCATTTGCAAACTGTTAACAAGTTTCTTATAAGCGCTTATAAATGTGTTATAGCCTGCTATTAACTGTATTATAATGCCATTATTAACACTTATTATAGGCTTACTGTGCGTTCACACCAAAAGCGCACAAAGAGGAATCCTCCTTGTCCACTCCACCTAACTGTGTGTTCACACCGCACTTTGTCCCATTTCGCCTATTCGCGCGAATAGGCGAATGTTGCCGCGCGACAAATCATAATCTGTCGCTGTGCATTTTTGTGTGCATTCGCGGGGCGAATTATTCGCGGGGCGAATTTTTTTTTTGCCTGGCAACAGTCCTTCATGCCAATTCAGTCTCTCATCAACCATGGCCGAGATAACCACCATTGCGTGTCTGTATCTGTTGTGGAAGAGGGAGAGACGTCGGAATGCCCGTCGTTTATGGGTTCATCATATAAATCGGAGCCGTACAGAGCTCGGTGAATTTCACCGTCTTCTCCAGGAGCTCCGTCTGGACGACGACCGCTTCCAGCGGTATTTGAGGTCGACTCCGGCCCAGTTTGATGACCTGCTAGCTAGGATCGGTGCTAGGATTTCACGGTTGGACACCAACTACAGGCGCTCCATCTCGGCTTCGGAGCGCCTGTCCATCTGTCTCCGGTGAGTGCTAGTTTCATAAAGTTGTGTGTCGAAATCGAACATAAACATAAACATTTTCCATGGTAGACAGCGCCATTTAGTGGACGTAGCAGATTACATATTCCGATGATTGATTGATTATCCTCTGCCGACAATAGTATAGTATGTAGTCAAATACAATAAATAGATCAATTATGTTGATGAAATATTACTCTTTGTAAATGTGGCTTTTTTTTTATAAATAGACGTGGCAAAATGATTGTAAATGTATGATTGTTACACCTATAGTATCTTCACTACAACATTTCATTTCAATTATTATTATTTTTTTTATTCTGCAGATACCTAGCCACTGGGGACTCCTACAGGACCATCGCCAACAGCTTCCGTGTTGGGGTCTCCACTGTCTCCGGCATCATCCCTGATGTTGCCACTGCCATCTGGGACTGTCTGGTGGAGGAGTTCATGGCTGTGCCCACAACAGATGGGTGGAGGTCCATTGCAGGGAGGTTTGAGGAGCGGTGGAATTTCCCTCTTTGTTGTGGAGCATTGGATGGCAAGCATGTGGTCGTCAAAGCCCCTGCTCACTCTGGATCCCAGTTCTTCAACTACAAGGGAACTTTCTCTCTGGTTCTCTTGGCAGTTGTAGATGCGGAATATTGTTTCCGGGTGATAGATGTCGGGGGCTACGGAAGAACCAGCGATGGTGGGATTCTGGCCAACTCTGCTTTTGGTGCAGCGCTTCAGTCTGGCACCCTCCAACTGCCTGCTGACCTGCCACTACCAGGAGCTGACCACCGAGGACCACAGCCACACGTCTTTGTGGCTGATGAGGCCTTTCCACTCCGGAAAAACCTCATGAGGCCATTCCCTGGTCGCAACCTGCCAAGAGAGCGCCGGGTGTTCAACTACCGTCTGTCCCGGGCTCGGCTGGTTGTGGAGAATGCCTTTGGGATCCTTTCTTCCCAGTGGAGGGTCTACAGGCGTGCCTTCGAGGTCAACGTAGACGTTGCGGAGAAGTGTGTGAAGGCTACCTGTGTTCTCCACAACTTCCTGCGGAGGACAACCCCCCCCAAGTGCATTGAGGGGGAACATCCCAGTTGGTGAGGAGGACCCACTGCCAGGTCTGGGAAGAGTTGCTGCCAACAACTCAGTGAGGGAAGCCATCAGGATTCGGGAGGCCTTCACATCCTTCTTCTCCGCAGAGGGAACCGTCCCATGGCAGGACAACGTGTAGCGCACCAGCACACCCAAAACGGCTCTTTTAAGAGCCACCCACAGATTACTATTGAGCCTACTTCCTGCAATTACTATATTCACTGTGTCACTCTTCTGAATTACATTATTAATTAAATTTGTTAATGTTAGTTTGTTTATATTTTAAATCAGGTAACTGTGACGGTCCTGAGCCGTCTTGCTTCCCTTCTGCTGGCCTCTGTTCTTCTTCCAGGGAAGCTGATTGCCTGGCCACCTCACTGAGGGATTGAACTCACCTGCCGGAAGCCTGCATAAGATGGGGGGAATCCAACATGGTGCTCTCACTCTCCCACCTGGAAGGCTGGTGCTGCCCGGCACCCAACTGGGTTTTGTTTGGGGTTGTTATTCTAGCCCTTTAGCCTTTGTTTGCATACTCATAGTTTAGTTTAACTGTTCGGTTCATATCACTCAAACACCACACTACTGAATACTGATGTGTTTTTTTTTTAGTTACTAAATAAATGTAACGGGACATTTAACTCTCCCTGTGTGGACCTCCTGTTCTTGTTTGTGCTCAACAAGCTGGGCACAACATAACTAGCAAAAATACCTTAAGCAAACATGAACTATACATCAATAGTCAAAGTTGCAAATAATTTGCATCAAACAACATGACTTCAAGCAGTGCAATGGTAGGAAGATGGTTTGGAAACTGGATCCTATAATGGCTAGAGACCCAATTTAATTGTATAGAGGTAAACCAGCTTTACATGTCTACATACATTACACCAAATTATCAAAAAGTAGCTATGGTTATCTTTGGATAAATGAAGCATACACAGTAGCGTAAACAGTGTGTCAACTGTATTTTTAAAATAAAGAACATGAAGCCACATTTAAAAATAAATAAATTTATTTGTGCAGCCGTGTGTGTGTGTGTGTATGTGTGTGTGTGTGTGGAAAAAAGAAAAAAAAAAAAAAGGACATGGATCGTTCCCTGCAACGATTGTCACCCCAGTGAACCTATTTATCTAATTGTCCAAATTAAGCAATACAGAGTTATAGCAGGAGTTTGCTTCGTATAAAAGTTTATGAATTTGAAATTTGATTTCCTCCTTGGCATGGGGTGGCAATCGCTGCAGGGAAGGAAGCAAGCCTTGTAAAAAGTGTTCATCTGCTGAGAGAGCTGGAGCTGGTGCTGGAGTTGGAGCAGGTGGAGGCGGCCTCCTCAACACCTCCAAGAGGCACCGCTCTATTTCATCTCCCCTCCCCTCCACTCTCCTTCTCCTTCTCCCTGTTTGAAAAGGAGACAACATTTTTGGGTCAGGAAACAGACAAAAAATACATTCAACATGAAAGGCTATGAATACATAACTAGTCATACTCAAAACATAATTCACGCATAGGGACCCTCATGACCACATAAACGAAGTGTAGCATAAAATAAATGTGATTTCTCTCATGTTAAATGACATACCTGGGGCGAAAAGAGGAGTAGCAGGAGTGGCAGGAGTGGCATCAGCAGCAGGGGGTGGTGGTGTTGGTGGTGGTGGTGTGGGTTCAGAGGCAGCAGCAGCCTCCTCCATGCTTGAACAAGCGACATCTTCTGAGGTGACAAGAGGTTGTTATCAATCTATAGAACAAATAATGAATTTGTCATGCTGTGTGTGTGTGTGTGTGTGTGTTCACTCATCGACCAACCTCCTGTGTCACTTGCTGTCCCTGCTGCTGCCTCTGAACCCTGGTCCTCTGCGATCCTGTCTTCCTCGACCCCCATGTTGCTACTCGTCTCCCTGGGAGTAACAAACGGGTCGAGGAAAGACAGGATCGCAGAGAACTTCCACTTTTTAAAAGCCCCTGCTGCTGATCCACTCCTCTTTCCTTCAGTCTCCTTCCTCCTCTCCCTCAGGTACGTGTCCCTCAGCCCCTTCCACTTCTTACGGCATTCGTCCTCTGACAAGAAACAAACCTACGTTGTGAAATCCGAACTGAACTGTTGAATGCTAACTGCTAACTCACTAGCTTGGTTCATAGTAAAGTACTATTGATAGCTGGAATAAAGTAACTTTTAAGTAAAGTAAATTTTAAAAACTTACCACCCAGCCCGACTTCCTTACTGACCTCCAGCCAAGCCTTCATCTTCATGTTTCGGTCTTTGTACCCGGAGCATCTTATATTAAATATAACTGGAAAGGACGACACCGCCAGTATTAATTTTTCTTCCATATTGCTGTCTGATCTGGATCAGGCAGTGAACGCTACGTCACTCAGGGAGTGAACGCTGATTGGCTGTTTCAACGCGAATGCCGCGAAGAAGTTGAAATATTTTAACTTTATTCGCGGGGCGAATTATTCGCGGCGCGAATCCACGTGAACGCGCTCGCCGTTCACGAGGAAAAATTTCGCGCTGTCAATCAAATCTTGTCGCGCGTATCGGCGGAAAAAAAAATTCGCCCGATTCGCGTCTCCACGTTCACTTAACATTGAAACGTGTCGCGGGGCGAAGTGCGGTGTGAACACACCTTAAGTCGCTTTTGTCGCTTCTGTCCCCCTTCAGAATGTTCGTTCTTGCTTTTTTTTTTAATTTAAAGGGCCAGCGCACCACACGCGCTAAACACCACCACGCAACTACTGCTGTAGCACAGCCCATTTACCGACACCGTTGATCACGGAAAGTTACTTGATGGAAAGTTACTTGATAAAGTCATTAAAAACAGAATTACTCCGATTGGCTGGAGAGTGTAGGTTAAAAAGTGTTTATTTACACCATCTTTTACACAAGACGTTGACGCTATGAAGACGCTATGGCCACGTTGCTTGGCAACGCCTGCATACGGGAGATATTAAATAGTCTGCTTGACTTGTAAAAATAAAAAAAACCTCACGATTTCAACATACATATTTTATTTCATTCTTTCGTAAGTGACCATGGTACTTCGCGGAAGCAACCGTCCGACGCGAACGCCTCCGCGTCGTCCATTCATTTCTGTTAATGGACACCTCGTCGGGTTACTCCCCAATCTTATTTACGGAAATGATCATCCCAAATAAACACCGATTTTGCCAAATGTAATGTTGTCAAATCATAGAGGACATCATAGAGGTGTTCTGCTACGGCGGCGATCAGCATTTCCAGCGACATCTTGGAACGAATGTTTGGTAGGAACTAAGTTACGCGGGTTGTTTTCTGGGACAGATCTGACCGAGGGACGACGGCAGAACGAGACATCCCCATTGGCTATCATGGATTTTCCACCTTTCCCTCCTAGTCGCGTCATAGCTCATTTACATAAAGTTGGAGGATTTTTAACTTTTTTTATCCTCCTAAGTCGCTTAGTCCACCCGAGTCCGCCTATTCCTCTTTTCCCTCTTTGTCCGCCTGGCGCCCAATACACAATGAATGACTTCCGGGATCATTTTCCTCTTTGTGCGCTTTTGGTGTGAACGCACAGTTATAAACACACAATAATGTTAATAAGAATCTTGTAAGGACTTACAAGGGCCTTATTACCTATTAATTAATGGTTATTACAAGGACCTTAATATAAAGCGTTACCCAATCATGTATCACCAAAATCTTACTTAGTTCAGTCATGTTGCTATCCCACTTTTGTGATGCTTGTACACAACTTGTTGGTTGTCAAATTGCACAATTTATTATAATTTAATAATCACATTGTGTTGATAATTGTGTTTAGCATTAATAATTAGATTAATAATTGCATTTTAAATGTATTTAAGTTTGAAATGTTGTTATAGGGCTTGTACATCAGAATGCATCATGGGATTTTTTGTTGCCGATACTCTGCCATACTGAGAGGACTAGACAAGAGAGTTGTAGTACTGTCAAATGCTAAATCAACATAAATATACCGTTAAGAAAACTTGGTTTTGCCACGTCTCACATGAGAAATGCTGTGGCAGTTTCAAACACAACAATGTCTTCCCATAATGACAAATAATTTCACGATTAATTTACTAAACAATTACCAAAAAAACATTACTACCAACACAATATGTATCATTCCAATGCTCCTATGCTTCCAAGATGGAGGCTTTATAATTATTAGGCAAATAACAATGCTAATTGATTTTTATTTTCATTATTATTTAGTTTACTTAACATGAAAAGTAATAGTGGCTATTGAGGCAGTTGGTAGGACACTTTAGAAGAGTATTCACTGTTCATCATTTACAAACTCAGTGTTAATCTGTTAGATTAACACCGAGTTAGATTAGATTGCGAGACAGATGTCAGTGTGAGGAACGAACTGTGCATGTGCAGTGGTTTGTTTAGTTCCTGTTTGCTGATGACACTGTAACCCAGATGTTTTAGGAGACAATACGACGAGATGAATGGAATGAATCATTTTGGTAACCAAAGCAACAGGACACCTCCATTACTTTTAGTAATATATGTTAGGGGAAAATGTAGAAGTCTATGATGTAGGAATGCTCTTATTTACAGACAGCAAGAGAAAAAAACATTCTTATGGGTTGGCGGCAATAGGGAAAAGATGTAATTACACTGGCCTTATCTTTGAATAAGGCCAGTCTTTCCATTCATAGATTCCATAAACACCTTTTTTTTTCTAAAACCTATACCTCACTCTCTCTTCAATAATGTAGGGAACCTTGTTTGCAATAAAGATTTTAGTGAGAAGCAACCTAACTACCTTTCTTTGGTGTCTTCCTTCCGTGCCAAAATGCATATCTTGGGGACACCCTTGAAGGCTATTACGCACTTCTTGTGTCAGCCAAGTGCCTACAATGGGAAATAGAAACAAACGCTGGCATCACAGCAGGAGTTCAGGCATTATTATCATCTGGCATCAGTGAAGCTGGCAGCCTGGCAAAGGCTCTCTCTCTCTGTCTCTGTCTGTCTCTCTCTCTCCACTCACAAACCACAATTCTACATTGTGGTTATTTTGTGTGTGTGTGTGTGTGTGTGTGTGTGTGTGTGTGTGTGTGTGTTTGTGCATGAGTAAGTGTATGTGTGAGTCTGTGCGAGGGGGGGGATTCCTCTCAGTAACTGCCTCCTCAGTATCTGCTCATCCTCCTATGTGCTACTCAGTCTCCCGCTGCCTCTCTCTCCCCATGTGTCTCTCTGTCTGAATGCAGGTGTTGCAGGACTGCAGGATGTTAAAGCTTCATGTTTTGGGGAAACAGTTTGCAAAAGTGTGCTATGAACATTGAGGCATATCGAAACAGGTGTGTACACATACACACACACATGCACTTGTGCACACACACACACACACACACACACAGTTGTGCAAACACACACATGCGCTTACACACACACACACACACACACACAATACACACATACACAAACGTGCACATCAGCCTTAGACATTATGGCTCAGGAAAAAGAAAATGTCCAATTTAACATGTATTTACTTTTTTTTTTATGCCAAAGTTTAAGTTCCTAATTGTCAATGCTAAAAGAATAGAGCAGCTGTTTGTGGGACCAGCGTGACCCTGATGTCTGCTTGTGGAATCTGCTGTCTCCGCTCCATCACTGCTCTTCTCTGCAGGCAGAGAGTCTATCTTTACTACTACCATACTGTTCTCTAGGAGGATGGGCATTGTGCTGTAAACAGGGGGGTACGTGGAGGTGTTTAATACCCAATTCATCTAATTCATTGCCCTTAAATAGCTGAACACGGCATCCGAAACGACACTCAGCATATAGGCCAGCTGGAGTACATGACTAACACTGAGGCCCTGTTCCCACCTGGTATTACCATGTGGTTTTGGGGATCCAATCACGAGTAAAGACCTCTAAGTACTGGTGTGCACACACCCATCGTGCATTGAGATCTGATTCCATACCACCTCTGAAGGTGGTTTGGCCCGCATATATCCACATTCTCTTAGCAGTGTGAATGCAAATGTTATCCTGGCCATATTGAAGGACTGCCTACTCAACTGACGTGCTCTGTGTAAGCGGAAATACGTACTCATTTGCGCGCCAAAGGAGTCACTTTAAACGGCAGCAGAACAGACAGCTCCACGGCAACAACAGAAGCGGAAACATCGTGGTTAATTTGTTTTGATTGATCTCTTCTGCATGCGTGGTGGGAGTGCATTGCTGCCTCTCACCACGCATTTTGTCGCACCTGTATATTATTATATTATTGTCTTGTTTTTCAAGCAGAAATTATGTACGTGTTTATTTGCATACAGCGCGGGGGAAGTGAGATCCGATCTCAGAGACGCCACATTGTGGAGCCACATTTTACAGTTTTTCTCGATTGCTAAAACACAAAACCTGGTTCCTGTAGCACAAACACCCAAACCTTTTCGTCATTCCCAGAAGCACACACACATTTCCCATAACCAAAAACACAATTCACCTGTTACCACACATGTCTCAATATTCAAAACACTTTCTGCAAATCTGGCCAGCTATAGTCCAGCCAAACTTAAGCCGTTTCACAGTTGCATCCATTGTTCGTACTTTCAGGAGGGAAAACAGGTAATTTGCCTCATTGTCACTATGTATTGTATCACAGTACATGCACAGTAATGTTGTAGTACATATAGACTGAATATCCACCATATGCTGTGTAGTCTTTACTACAGTATACTGTGCCACAGTACACCATAGGTCAGTAATGGTAATTTTTGCAGAACTGAGAGGCAGCCATCTATTGGAGGCAGGCGGCGATTACTCACTGCTGAGCAGGAGACTGCCTTGGTAAATATGGTGATTGCCAATAATGCCATCACTTTGAGGGAGATTCAAACCCACATTATTGAAGACCAGGAAATATTTCAAGGGACTAACAGCATAAGCCTTTCCACCATTGATCGGGTAATACAGCAGAACCACATAAGGACGAAGCAACTTTACCGCGTGCCTTTTGAGAGGAATTCCGATAGGGTTAAGGAACAACGATTCCAATATGTGCAGGTAATAGAAATGCTATACTATTCCAATACACATACATGTTTGAAGTAAAATTTGTGTTTTTTGATTCCTGTAGACAATGTTTGAGATGGATGCAATGGCTGACCCACACGAATACATCTTTATTGATGAAGCAGGGTTCAATCTCACAAAAAGGCGCAAAAGGGGCCGCAACATCATTGGACACCGTGCAATCATCCAAGTTCCCGGTCAGAGGGGGGGCAACATCACCATGTGTGCAGCCATTAGCAACCGTGGCATCCTCCACCGCCATGCTGTACTGCGTCCATACAACACTGCACTACTCCTTCAGTTTCTAGATCAGCTGCACAATAACATTCTCCAACAAGAAGGGGAGCCAGGGCAACCAGAGCAAGCCCAATATGTTATCATTTGGGATAACGTGAGCTTCCATCGGGCTGCTCTGGTTCGCACCTGGTTCAATGACCACCCCAGGTTCAGGGTCCTTTTTTTGCCAGCATACTCCCCTTTTCTGAATCCAATAGAGGAATTTTTCTCAGCATGGCGGTGGAGAGTCTATGACCGCAACCCATACACACAGCACAATCTCCTGGAGGCAATGGTGAATGCATGTGAGGATATTTCTCTGGAATCTATCCAGGGTTGGATCAGACACACAAGGGGATATTTCCCACGCTGCCTCGCTAGAGAAGACATAATGTGTGACGTTGATGAAATACTATGGCCTGACCCTGACCTGAGACAAGATCATGCTGATATTGATGCCGATGCTGATGAACCTGTATATGTGCTCAATCTGGAAGTGCTGTGAATAAACCCTATTCTTGACATTTTGGTGGCAGTGTGTTGAATTAATCCCTCCTGTGTGTAACAAACACTAATGTAGTCTGTGTTTCGACAGCTTGTGTGTGTTGTCTGAGGGGTAAAGACTGACTGGGACCCAGAAGTTAGATGTTTGGACTGTTGGGTGTGAGTTTTTAAAATTGTGTATGAAGATTTGAAAAAATGGTGAGTTGTTCCAGGAATTGTGTCTTAGCAATCGAGAAAAACTGTAATAACCAAGTGTGAACTGACATATTTACAGCTGTCCGTTCGTGATCGGATCTCCAAAACCACCAGGTGGGAACAGGGCCTGACAGCAGAGCAGAAGAATAGGTTCTAGAGTTCTCATTGGTTTACCTCTATGTGAGACCAAGTTTTCCACACTGAAGAAGACTTTTTTTTATTTACGAACTGGTCCATGACAGTGAAATCAAAGTTTTGTTGGTGTGTATGTTTGTCATACCCTTAGGAATCCGTGCCTGAAACCTAGATAGATGAATAAAGATTCAACAACATTCACTGAACTGTATCATAATTTGATTTAAGTGTTAATTATAGTTAATAGTGATTTAGAAAATAGCATTGGAGCTTAAAAACCAGTAGTGGAGGACATACCTCTTCACTTTCCTCTCAGCTACCAAGCTGTGTGTGTGTGTGTGTGTGTGTGTGTGTGTGTGTGTGTGTGTGTGTGTGTGTGTGTGTGTGTGTGTGTGTGTGTGTGTGTGTGTGTGTGTGTGTGTGTGTGTGTGTGTTGCCCCTGGTATCTCTGATTACATTCCTTTAACAGATCATAAACAGCTAGGATACCATTAATTTCGATAATAGTGTTTTTCTTCTGTGTTTGTTTATTAGTGTGGGGCAGTACATGTATTTGTGTTATCTATGCTGCCTAAAATCCATTCACATTGGTTTTAGTTGAGCCCCAGCCCATTCAGTCTTTGTAAAGTCCCCCTTACATTGTGAATACATGCATTCTGTTTGGTTATTAGTGTGGGCCTAAGGTTTATTGGGGGCTTGAAAAATAGGGACAGCTATAATGTTAAGGAAGAGTTCCCTGCAGACTGCGCATAGCAAGAAGAAGCAGGCAGGAATCAAGCTAACTATTCCAAAGGTTCTAGGTTTGTTCCCCAAGTCAACAGTCTATAGGCGATATGGCTATCTGTATATATGTATCTCAATTCACTGAAATACGTAAATACATAAGAGCCCTCTCCTAGCGACCTCAACAGTATGATGTAAGTGTTTCATAAACATTCAGCTTCTTTCTTTCTTCAGGAAGTAGGGCACATGCATAGACACACACATTTCCTGACATACCTACATACATACATAACCCCTACCTTGCTGGGTTCAAGGTGACATACATTTTTTAAATCTCTTAGCCTTAAACTGACTTACACACATGCACACACACTCACAAAACAAGGTTTTCTCCTCTTCCAGCCTTCATATCCACATTGTTATAATAGCATAGTGTGCGTGCGTGTGTGTGCTTGTGTGTGTGTTTGTGTGTGTACACACAGCGGTCTTAAGTATTGACCCAATAGACTGGTTTCAATAATGTAGTGTTTGACATTTTCTGACCAGTGCAAGCCCTTTGAGACTAACTGTGTTGTTAGTTATGTAAGACCTTCACAAATAACATTGACTGGACATGACAGTAGCAAAGGTTGTCAATGAATGTACACTGAATGTCGATTTGTATGTGTGTGTGTGTGTTTCCCTGTGTTACATTACCTCAAAAGGAGGAATACATAAAAAGGCACAGGTACGGTTGACTGCAAAGCTGAACCTCATATTACAAGAAAGAGTCCTGTGTGTGTGTGGTGAGCATGTGTGTGTGTGTGTGTGTGTGTGTGTGTGTGGTGAGCATGTGTGTGTGTGTGTGTGTGTGTGTGTGTGAACATGTATGTGTGTGTGTGTGTGTGTGTGTGTTTGGGAGGGTGAGGAACTGTGGTCTTTTTGATGTTGATTGACTATGACAGGGAAAGTGTTGGGTCAGCTGCCGGGAGCTACAGGAGCCACAAACACACACACACACACACACACACACACACACACACACGCCCACAAATTCCCATGCACACAATTTGATTTCAAATCCTATTTAAACATAACAAAAACACACACCTGGACATGTAGTATTATCAGGTCCTCTCATTTGATGTTTTTTAATGAAACATCCTCTTAGCGCTGATATTGAAGGTTCAAGATTAGTCTTTATTTTCATTGGAGAAATGTTTCATGGAGCAAGGGGTTCACCACAGACAAACAATATAAATATAGAATATCCTCTAAGTGGTTCAGCTTTCATTTCTTACACATATATTTAAAGTCTGTACTATGACATATTAATATATTTCTAGCCCTTGTACACTAGCCTGGCTCCGCCCGCCTCCGTACTTCCGCTCAATTTTCATTTCACTTCAGTACTAGGTCTGGCAGTGCTGTATGTTAGAACGATTTATTTTCCCTCAAATGTTCCTTCCAATCAGCGAACAGGAGGCGCGGCCTGAGAACAGTGACGTAGAGGTCGTGCGCGAATTTCAGTTATTGAGCGGAAGTACGGAGGCGGGCGGAGGCTAATGCTAATGCTCACTGCATCTGCCGTTTGTATACTGCGCGCAACGTGGTTTCTGGCGCATGAAATACGTCACGACCAAACGTTAGCGATTGGTTAAGGCAGATCCAGAGTGGCACTGGGCAGAGCCAATAGGTTTTAAACTTCAACAGCACCCGCCTTCAAGTGAGAAGTCGTTTGTCTCTACAGCACTGCTAGACCATGAGTATGAATGAAATGAGTACGAAGGTCTAGTTAGGACTAGGCTACTTGTACACTGCACATAAACAGAGATCGGAAGCAATGACGTCTGGGGTCCGTTTCACAAAGCAGGTTTAGTGAAAACCCTGAGTTTATTAACCCTGAAATGAGGGAAACGCTGAGTTTTCCGTTTCACAAAGGGAGGTAACTCAAACCAGAGAAAGAGGGGTAACTCTAGCCTGTTTCACAGAGAGAGGTAACTTACGCTCTGGGTCAGTTACCGTAGTAACAGACTCTATGAAACTAACCTGGTCGGGACCAGGTTTTTCTTAATGGACCTAGGCCAAGTCCACATGTACCAAAACGATCTTTTTCCCCCCGTTTTCCCTGGCATCGTATCAAGAACATTTACGTCCAAACGGATCCATCTCAATACGACTCAACACGCTACTTCATATTCCAGGCGTATAGGTGGCGCTGTTTCAGTTTTAGAAATTTACCAAAAACGGAGAGGAAGAGGCGGAGCATGCGCATGAAGCTTGAACGCTGTATACAAATATACATCGCGGTGGATGTAAAATGTGGCTTATGTGATTGTCCATCAGCCTTTTTTGCTCAGCGTGGTGGCACAGGAGCATAATATTTTGCGATAGTAACCCTAATAGGCACAATATCTTCTCCAGCAGGAACACAAGCATGTAGTCTGCCATTGTTGTTGTTATGAGACGTCGTCACGGGTTACAAGAGGTTACGCTCGAGGGGTGTGGCGATGACATCATCGAAACGCAAGTATGCGTATTGGCCGTCCAAACGAACACTCAAGGGCTTCGTTTCTGAATTTTTTCACCCTGGGACCAGGTTTCAGAAAAGTTCGTTTGCAAGCAATGCGTTTACAAGATTCATTTGGACGATCGGCCAAAACGATGCGAAACATCTGTGTTTAAACCAAAAAGCGTCTCCGTGTGGATGGCCCCCTAGAGTTTCAATCTGTCTCCGCCCTCTTTCAGCCACACACGCCATTTGATTTCCTCATTCATTCAGTCAGTCAGCAGGCGAGTTTTGGCGTAGCCGTCTGTCAAAAATCATTAAAAAAATCAGAGTCAGTAGGCTATTTCAGAAGTCCATTAGGCACAGTAGGAGGCGACTTTTTGTCACGAACATGGCATGTCATTTTGACCAGCGCTCGAAGTGGAAAAAAAATAAGTGCCGGTACTCCCTTATTCATAAGCGCGCATAACCCACCCCGGACCTACGACCGACGGGGGGTGGGGGGGGGGGGGGGGCATCGTAACCCACCGCGGACCTACGACCGACGGGGGGGGGGGGGGGGGCGCCACCCCGGTAGATCCACCCCTGGTTAGGGCAAAGTAGAGTACCGGCAGCCTGTGACAAGTGCCGGTACGCAAGAAAAAGTGCCGGTACGCTAAAGGGTCAAATGTAGAAGTGCCGGTACTGCGTACCGGTGAGCACCGGCCCACTTCGAGCACTGCTTTTGACAACGATCCCGTGGATGACGGTGCAGCATTACTGCGCAGAGAATTAAATATTCGTTGGGAGCGGGTTATCAGACCGCGCATAGATGTAGCCTTTCCAGACAATTATCATTTCCAGACAATTATCTTTTTGAGCGGTACCGTTTCACGTCACAGTCCATCATTTACGTACACAACCTAATCCGTCCTTACATTTGCAACATTAAACCGTAGTCATGCTCTCACATCCCAGCAGATATTGTGTGTTGTGCTGCGTTTCTTTGCAAATGGAAGTTTTTTGTACAATGGCGGAGATGCAGAGCACTTGAGCAAGGCAACTGTATGCAGGGCGGTCAGAAAAGTGTGCCTCGCCATGAAACGGCTTTTACCCATGTTTGTCGTTTTCCCTGGACATTAACCTGCCAGAGCCATCAAGGAGGTCTTGGGGGTGGACTCAGAGGATGAGCTCCCTCCAGGGGTTCCCTCAGCCACTGGCCTTCCAATATTGTGGCTTATGGCCAGCTCCTCTGCCTCCGTTAGAGGTAGCGGTGCTGGGCCACCACCCGTTTTACGGGCATCTGCCTTCTTTCTGTTGGCTGAGTAGGCCTAGTCTGTGTTAGTTTAAATAGGCTTAATTATTTAACAGAACATGATATAGATGAGAAGACATTTATTTGTGTAAAAACAGCATTATGTTGGGGATAAAACAACTGCACAGTCAAATAGCCACTTAATATTTACTTTACAGTGTAAAACATGATCAAAATGATCATGCCGAGGTCTTATCTGTTTGAACAATGTTTTTATATGTCATCTTAATGTGACCCCACCCAGGTTACTACGGGGACCAATACCCAGAATAGAACTATACCAGCCCTAGACACCAACCATCTGAGCGTTGACACAATTTTTAAAGGATTCAAGAAAAGCGGGAGACGTGCATTCAACTCTCAAATAAGATTTATTAAAAATGAATTATACTGGCAAAAGACCTGAAAAAGAAAGGAGAAAGGATCATAAGACTAATCCAAATTATTTTTCTACAATAGCTGAAACAGCGAATATATAAATAGCAAATGGCTTCAGCATAACATAAAATACAATAAGGTTAAATGGTTGCGAGAAATAGGCAGGACAGGGTACTCACCGCGGGGAGACTATCGCGGACCCCAATAGAAATCACCCCGTGTGCACACTGATCACTGAAAACCAGTGAAGTGCCCGCTACCCTTCAACATATCACACTGCATGCAAGGGGGGGTGCATATCCCATGACTACTCCCCGCAGGTCGTCCCACTGCCTAATCAAATCAAAAGACAGACAATACAATGAGATTCAGTTGGTTCAGATTCACAGGCATTCAGTGTCACTACACACAATATAAAAAGACAATATTCAACCATCTACACATGATTTAAGTTGTACAGTCTGTAAACACATTTGCCAACCGACTTGGCGAACTGGCTCAGGCAAAGCAGCAGTCTGGCCTTAAATCTTGTTCATGTGGGGCTCTGCTAAAAGGCAATGCACAGTTGAAAGGCTCTACTCTGGCTTAAAAAGGGGAGATGGATGAGCTGAGTCTTTGCCTCTTCAGGGCTACAGAGCATGCTCCGTCTGGATCACTCAGGACAGTCACACCACAACTGCATGACACAGCACTCCTGCCACACAACCAGGCCTCAGACAAAGAGGCACTAATTGCCCTCACCTGTCCTTATGAAGGCGGGGAGCTCCCTCTGACTCCACCTAACAGGGCGGTGCGTTTTGAATTTAGATGCCAGTCCTCACATTAAGCTGCTGCCAAGTGCGCTTCTCCCCCGCGGGATTGCCCCTAAATGAAATAAATGAATAGGCTACCATTCAAGCAGTAATATTATTGTGATTGCAAAGGACTGCATTTAAACTTACGCAGCAGTGTTGCACTTCTTTCTAAAAACGTGTTGAAACTCGCCATATGAGCGCATTAGGATTTCCAATTCGAGGTTGGTGAAAAACGTAGACCTCCTCTTCCCCGTTGCCATGGTGACTCGTCGAATTGGGGCTCCATTGATGCTGGCTTTTTATAGTTGTGGTGCACGCGCTTAACTCTAGGTGAAACTACTCTGAGTTGACTAAATTAACTCAAATCCGCTGTTCTGGAACCGAAAACTCAGAGTTTTCTATCTCAGTGTAGATCAACTCAGCGTTTAGGATTAGACTCAGAGGTTGTTGAACCTGCTTTGTGAAACGGACCCCTGGAGTGTTTAGCCAAAAGGCACATTGAGAACATGCACATCATGAATACATCACTTGCATAGAGCACACCTTCACTTCCTAAACTACCGTGGCATCTTCTGTCCTCCTGGTGACATACAGTCCATGTACTACAAGATGGCGCTATACTATGGCAACTCGCGCTGAGCTGTTCTCGCCTTGTTGTTTGTTTTCATGTTATAATATGTCACTTATTAACATTATCAGCATTAAAGGAGCTATATGTAAGAAATGTACTCAAAGTAATCATAAAATGACCCTAATATGTCACTAGACATTGAGGAATCATGTTAATTTCAAGTATTTATGTCAGACATAATAGTAGTCCAGCCAGAATATTTAATTTCAAACGCAATATTTCTGTGCCAGGAAAACTGTTTTGTTTTCATTTTGTGTTTTGGTCTGTTGTGCCACCTTCTGCCTAGCATCCAATCGCGAAGTCAGTACTGTATCGTGATCCGGGTTGCCAGATAGGCTGAGCTGCAGCCATTTACTGTATAAGGAAGGCTGCAGCTACAAATGTTTCGGGTCAGAAATGTCTGACGTTACTAAATGCATTCGTGAACATGTTTACATTGCACTATTAGCCTACCAAATATATTTTAGTTGGGTAATGAAAATGGTCCATGTTTCCACTGGAGTGAACTATTGCAGTATATCTTTAGAATTATATTTGGCTTATCGCCATTATTCAGTTTTTGCTAGAAAAACATGTTTGAAGCGAATCATTGCGTCGTTGCCTCATGGGCGTTTTCACGAAGTCAGTATCGTTTGCTCAATGACTGTATGTAAGGATTTCACACCATTGAGGGTGCCATTTACTGCACACCGACTGCAGTGTGGATGATAATAAAACAGCGGTCAGAGCTGGCGTGTGTGTCCGACAGGGCTGCTCTATTCGGACACATTACTATGAAGCCCCGGTGACGGTGTGGGAGTGCGGATGATAATAAAACAGCGGTCAGAGCTGGCGTGTGTGTCCGAGAGGGCTGCTCTATTCGGACACATTACTATGAAGCCCCGGTGACGGTGTGGGAGTGCGGATGATAATAAAACAGCGGTAACAGCAAGTGTGTGTGTCCGAGAGTGCTGCTCTATTCGGACACATTACTATGAAGCCCCGGTGATGGTCTGGATGTGTTGGATGATAATAAAACAGCGGTAACAGCATTGTGTGTCCGAGAGGGCTGCTCTATTCGGACACATTACTATGAAGCCCCGGTGATGGTCTGGAAGTGTGGATGCTAATAAAACAGCGGTAACAGCATGTGTGTGTGTGTGTCCGAGAGGGCTGCTCTATTCGGACACATTACTATGAAGCCCCGGTGACGGTGATGCAGTTGGTCAATATTATCAGGGATCTATGCAAGGCAAGTGTATTTGTATAGCACACTTCATACACAGAGGCAATTCTATGTTCTTTACCTAAATAAAAGCAAAGAACAGTATGTAAAACACTTGTCATGGTTGCTCCTTCTAGTAGACGCAGTGTTGTGTTGAGTAATCCGGGAACGGGGAATCTGGCAACCGCTACTCTGGGGAGGGAGGGGGAGGGAGTACCACGCTGTACAGTATTTACAACGTGGTTGCAATAACAGTTTTGGCCAGAGAGGGCGCAATCCTACATATAGCTCCTTTAAGTCAGGTTGCTGCACAGCTGACGGACCGATATGCACTTCACATTGCTGTCGTATGACATGTAATGTTATTGTGTACTGTATATTGTGTATATAATGTATAATGTCATGTTATCGTGTACTGTATATTGTGTATTTAATGTATAATATGTCATGTTATTGTGTAGTGTATATTGTGTATATAATGTATTATATGTCATGTTTTCGTGTACTGTATATTGTGCATAGAATGTAATGTCATGTTATCGTGTAGTGTATATTGTGTATATAATGTATAATATATCATATTATCGCATACTGTATATTGTGTATATAATGTATAATATGTAATGTTAGCGTGTACTGTATATTGTGTATATAATGTATAATATGTAATGTTAGCGTGTACTGTATATTGTGTATATAGTGTATACATATGGAATGTTATGGTGTACTGTATATTTTGTATATAATGTATACATATGAGTGCATTGTGTACATATTCTATGCAGGTTTGTCATGTTTTTGTTGTTTTTTGGGATGATGTGTCCTCTGTCTTTAGGCACGGAGAGCCAGAGCACAAGTATGTCATTGTATTTTTAATACATATGACAGTAAACTTGAATTTGAACTTGAATGAAAGCTAAATGCATGTTCCCACAGCCGTCTTGGTGGCTTTCAGATATTCACCATAGTGGGATATGAAGATCTTTTTTCAGACATGTATTGGATACTCACTGGTGTACTGCAATAGACCACTTGTCTGCCCAAATAAGGGTTTCTCTGGATCCACTGGTCTCGCTATGGGAAACTCCATAGAGGCACAAAACTATTGCCTAAACCTATGTCAAATACCAACCCTTACCTAATTTACTTGGGATATTTCAAGTTATATATAGATTATTAACCTCTTTGTGTCGTGTTCGTTTCTCCCCCCTTACTTTGGTGCTCCCGGTCAAATTTGACCGGCCTGTTTTAACTGCCCTTACATTAACACAAAAACCGCTGATCATCACCAAATTTTATTTAACTCCCTTTTAACCTGTAAACAATGTCTCAGACTACTGGTTTACATGAATAACTGCAGTGAATAGACACAGAAATTGAAAGTTGTATTCCAAAATTAACATTTATTGTAAAAAAAAAAAACGAAAAATCAAAACAGACCAAATTCACAGAACATCAGAACATCAACATGAACACATCGTGTGTGTGTTCACACACAGGAGTGGCATTTTGCAATCAGGTCGCAGTGTGCCTTGCAAACGTAGGCATCACATTTGAAACATGTAAGACTTGTCTTATTGTCTCTAGGGGCACAGAGCTCGCATCTCTTCCGTTTCTGCCCCTGTTTTGGGGGGAGAGCGGCCAGGGCAGTGGAGGTCGTGTAGCTCTGTTATCAAATCTGATAACTCTTGAGAGGACATGAAACTGTTGCAGGGACATAGTTGACCGGAATATAGGCCTCCCTGACTCTGCATCCCACAGACTTTTTGTAGCCTCATTGTTGGACCGATGTACTCCTGCTAGAATCAACAGACCCATGTAGGCTTGGAGGTCTACCTGGTCCAATGCCTTCCATGTGTCCGCAAACACACGCCCCCCTTCCAGGTTTGTCAACGCCAGTATAATGTCCACAATGGACTCTGGTAAAAAGAGTTGGAAGCTGGACTTGGTCATCCACACAAGATGTTGCATACTGTGTTGGCCCTGGCATCATCCTAATGATATTTTCCCCTCTTGCTCTGCCTCCTCTGTCCTGGGGGGATGAATACCAGAGCAAGTTGCCATCCTTGGACTGGAATGTCACCTCAGGTGTGTCTTCCCCAGGGGCCCCCTCCTCAGGTGCCTCTTCCTCAGGGGCCTCTTCCATGCCATCTGTTGACTGTTCGGTCTCATGATGGTCTGGATCAAAATCAGGATCATTGTCTTCTATTTCTGAGACATCCTCCTCTATTTCTGGTTCAACTTCAATCCCCTCTTCATCAGTTTGAAAAAAAAGGTCAAGAGCCTCTCTGACAGAAAATCGTCTGATCTGACTCATTGTGTTCAGAGTAAAATAAGAGCAATGCACAAGCAAGCTGTACATAGGGGATCTGTGAGAAGATATCATACATTTTGTATCGAAAGTGTGGTTCATGTGAGGGGATGGGCACATAAGCCCGGGAAAGAGCCGGTTCCCATAACAAACACCTAATGGGTAACTTTGAAATGTGGAACCGGTGTTATACGTTTAGTCTGGAACGTGTGGTTCACGTGGGGGGATGGACACATAAGCACGGGAAAGAGAGGACAACTAATTGTTCAGTCTGAAAGGGGTTCACATGGGGTGGAGTGTGTGTGTGCGTGTGTGTGTATGTGTGTGCATGTGCATGTAGGTGTGTGTGTGTGTGCATGAAAGTGTGTGTGTGTGTGTGCATGAAAGTGTGTGTGTGTGTGCGTGTAGGTGTGTGTGTGCGTGTAGGTGTGTGTGTGCGTGTAGGTGTGTGGGTGTGCGTGTAGGTGTGTGTGTGTGTGCGTGTGGTGGTGGTGGTGGATTTGTGGTTGTGTACTATCTGATGGATGAACACAATCTAGGGTCACCCATTCATTTCCTATGGCGGTCATTTTTGACCGGGAACACCACAGGTGTTACAAAGTTGACTAAACAAATCAAAAGTAGTGATCAGCAATTGTATATGTTCAAATGCCTAGTGTGGAGGATATCATAAGCCCTCGAGACAAATAAATGTAAAACACAATATTTATGATTGATCGAAATGGAAATCGGTCAGATTTGACCAGAACACGACAGGAAGGTTAAAAAAAACATTGAGCCATTTTGAAGACAATTACAAAATCCTAGCATTGCCTAGCTTAGCTTTTCATGTCCGACATCAATCGGGTTCCATGTTCTCGTTGCCATCGATAGATGGTGTTGAAAGACCACCATGTGCTTTAAACATTGTCTTGGCTATACATACTCAAAGGGCAAGATGATTAAGTAACAGCAAACAAATACTGCATTCATTTTCCCATTAAAGAAAACAGTGATGGCTCCAGATGACCACAACACTTAGATGGTCTATACTACAATACTACCAGCAGAGTTCTGCAAGGGTTCTACCCCCCAACACATAGTCCCGTCCCCCCAAGTCGGCAGACCAGAAAACGGCCCCTACCATTATAATGAGGACTCAAGCTTAGATCCACAAGGATATCGCTCTTTTATCCTTTCTTACACGCAGCCTCAGAAGTGCAGGAATCACCGCTTTGTGCAACACCATTGTTTTTTTGTGCATTAACTACATCATGTTGTGTGTCAGTATTATGTCCTGACAACTCACCATCTATCTAGGACCCGGACAGACTCTTGCAGACAACTCCACTGGATCTTACCATCACATGTTGTTTTCATAGAGACCTTATGGTGAGGCCAATTCAGAAATACAATGTGTCCCTTATTTGGACAATCTTTAGCTTACCATCATCCAAGATGCTGATATGTACATGTGCTTTTTTGAGTCATATATTAATTAAATACAGTTATGTTATTATCCTGTATGATGTCTACCCAATTTTGGTAATGCCGCTTTATTTTGACCATATATTCACATGTGTTCATTAATCCATTCTTGGTGAAGATTGTAATGGAAGTATCACAATCTTCCTCTGTCCGGCTCATTCCTATGTGGCTCCCCACCACGCTGCTCACTATGTGATAAATGTAATCGACTCAGTTGTCAGGGCTTTTGTCTCGGGCAGCAGGAAAAACACCCTCTTCTCTCTGGGGGGGGGGGGGGGGGGGGGGGGGAGATGGGGGTGGCAGGCATTGATTGTCATCCGAATCGTGACACATTCAGCCGGGTGCACCATCCCACGCCGATGTCTCCCAGATCAATGAAGGTCACGGCGAACATGAACTCCCTCTAAACTCCATCGGGCACCCTCTTAAACCCCTGGCACAAAGAGGTCACCAACAGACATAAACAAGACATGAAGCCTCCAGCGTTGTGCTATAGAGGTCCATTTTTGCTCCACAGAATGCAGAGCCAGTGTCCACTTTTGCGTCTCAAAAGGTCCGACCAGGAGACACCTCTCCAGGTAGAGTCTTAATGTTGCTAGGCTGAGGCTGTCTGCCAAAAATCTAAAATTACGATGACGATGAATTTGTTAAGCATGATAGGCCTATTTGTTGATTAATGCTCAGTTAAGTTAACAACAGAAATTGAAGTAGGCCACAGCGTCTTCCATTTTGATGCCTAGGCCACTACAATATAAATAACAATGCTAAATGACAACAATATAACATTAGTTCACAGGAAAACGTTTCTGGTTTGGTGATGAAGGGGTACTTGTAGTGTGTAGTTGTGTGACCACCTTGGGTTCAAGAACCAGGAGGTCAAGTGGGAGGTGTTTTGTCAAATCCCTTGATGCCCGAGGACCCCCGAGCCTGCAGGGGGCGGTAGGCTGGCTCACTGAACTGGCACTTCCTGTTCTGTGGAACAGGAAGTGATCATATGTTCAAATGTTTGAGGAGAACAAAGGGAAGCAAGGACAGGAGAGAAGGGAACTCTTGGAAACACACAGCTCCTAGATCGGACTGAAGACGCAACTGGTAGGGAATATAACCAAAACTGATCTCCCTGAACATAATGAAAATGGAATGTATTCCTTGTGTTGGATGTGATGGAGGTAATTAGTAACTGGAAATGTTGCAATTTGATTTAAAGTTGATTTAAGACAAACGGTTGTAATGATGTTGAAGTGGTGGAATCATAGTAAAGTTAGTTACTGCATTTGATAAGTGGCAATGCCTGTAAAAGATATTTATTTAAAATTTGACTTTTTTTTGTTTCTTGCCTTTTAAAAGACTGTTTTGTTTATCTTTAAAGGTTTTCAACCTAACTGGCGAACTGCTAACTGACTGTACAACTCAGTGAATGGAAGTAATTAGCAACAAATCCAAAATAAAACTGAGGAAAAGAAGTTGAGTTGTCCCATGCATGCTTCATGATGATCTAGCCCTTTTCAAGTTTGGGCTGAGCTGAGAAAAAGACACATAACTTGACACCTATTGACACGGGTGTGGGAGTAAATGGTTGGTTGGGAAACACTACAAAGTACAGCAACCAACTACTGCACATTGTGTTAGTTTGGCAGGTAAATGGGGAGATGGGATGGAGCAGGGGGGGGGGGGGGGGGGTGGCGTGGGAATTGAAAATCTTTTTTGGGGAAAGCAGAGAACAATAGAGTCAGTTGTGACATGCCCAATCGCCCATAATCATCCTGCTAGCTGCTTGATTGCAATGCTTCTGGAGAACAAAAAGTCTGATAAAGAGTTCACGGTGACACATCAAACTTTTTATAAAGAAAAGCAAAAAAAATACACAGTTAGAAGAAGAAGAAGAAATAGAAAAAGAAAAAAAAACAAAAACAAGGAGCACTACTTGAGAAATGATGAGAAAGAAAAGTTATATCGGTTATCTTCAAATAATAAATCGGTTGGGATGGCATTCTATCTATTAAAAATTACTGAAATAGGGGCATTTTCATTCTCATATATAGTACATTTTAATTGTAATGTAGTATATATTATAGTTTATAATATAAATGTATAATAAATAAGATAATAAACATCTTAATCTTCTAATTTCCTGATTTTACATGTAAATAGATGATATTAAAAATATATAGAAGAAAAAAGACAAAAATAGGAGTCAGTCTTTAAAGTTAAAGTCACCCAGAAGAAAAGTCCAAACACCTCATTCACACAGTTGTATTTCTACATAGTTCTTACACACCTCTACACAAGTTTTACCAACAGCTAACCTGTCCATCCCAATGTCTATGTTACACCCTCAACGTGAGGTTCCTTGCTACCACCAGGATAGTTCGCCTGGCCTCGTTCTATGTTGTCTGTCTTGTCTAGGTGTTGTATGTTGGTGGGCGTGTTGGCAAGCATCGGCTCCTACCTGATGTCGTCATTCACAGCTCTCTCCTGATCTGCCTACACGCCTGCGGCGCATCATCGCCATGCGTCAAGTTTCCTCCGGTCCACCTAAAGTCCGATCGCCAGAGCTACGTCCCTCCTTCCCTCCTCCTGAGCTGTGACAGAACGATCTGGCCAAACTATGGACTCACCCGACACCGGCGACCTCAGAGAGGCCGTTAATAGACAGGGAGCCCAATTGCAGGAGGTGATCGCTAGCCTGAGGGGCCTTGCAGTAGTCAGCCTCCAGCCTCCTAGCTCTCCTCGCTTGCTAGTCCTATGAAGCGTTTACTGAGGAGATGTGAAGGGTTTTTGACCACCAGGGCCAGGATGCTGCAAGGCGACTTTACTCCCTCTGCCAAGAGTCCCGCAGTGTCACAGCAATGGCAGTTGTGTTCAGGACCCTCACCATGGAGAGTGGTTGGAATGTCCTCCATGATTCCATCAAGGATGAGCTGGCTCTGTGGGACGAGCCGGGAAGCGTTGACGAGCTGATCGAGCTGGCCTCCCAGCTCAATAAACGCTGCCACGAGCGTCAAAGGGCGTCCCGAGCGGCTCCGAGCCGGAGCCTACGGAGTTGGGGTGAGCTCACCTGTCTCCAGAGGAACGGGCCTGCCATGTCCAATGTAACGCCTGCCTGTATTGTGGTCAGGAGGGGCATTACCGCCTGCTTTGCCTGCTACGTTCAAGAAACAAGTCAGTTTGTCAGTAGTTAGGGAGATCCTGTGACTATGCCCTATGACTGCACTATCAACCTCCTACCTGGCACTACCCTTCCCAGTGGGTGCCTCTACAACCTCTCCAAGCCCGAGTGGGAGTCGATAAAGAGCTACATCAGGACTTCCTGGTCGCCGGTATCCTCTGCCCTTCTTCATCCCCTGTGGGGGCTGGGTTCTTCTTCGTAGAGAAGAGGGATGGCACCCTCCGGCCCTTCATCGACTTCCGAGGGATGAACAGCGTCACAGTGAGGAACAAGTACCCCTGCCACGGATAAGCTCCGCTTTTGCCACTCTCCAAAGCGATACCCTCTTCACGAAACTTGACCTACACAATGCTTATCACCTACTGCGCAACCGCGAGGGTAATGAGTGGAAGACCGTGTTTAAATACTAACCTAGGCCACTCATCATGCCATTCGTGTTGACAAACGTACCAGCCGTAATTCAAACCCTGGTCAATGACGTCCCCCGAGACATGTTGGACCGTTTGATCTGATCTTTTCCCAGACCCCTGCCGAACATGAACAGCAAGTGTGCCAGGTGCTCTAGCAGCTACTCGAGAACAAGGTCTATGTAAAAGCGGAGAAGTGTGATTTCCATGTTTCCTCAGACACATTCCTCGGGCACGTCATTGGCCAGGGCCAGGTCAGCATGGATCCCCCCAAAGTTTAGCAGAGTGGCCAGCCCTGACTATCCGCAAGCAGCTGCAACGCTTCCTGGGTGATTTTAAGGAATTATAGCAGTATAGCAGCCCCTCTCACAGCCCTCACATCCACGGCTGCCCCTTCCAGTGGACCCGGGAGGCAGCAGACACTTATGCCAATCTTAAGCAGCAGTTTGTTTCAGCCCCTATTCTCGTTCAACCCGACACAGGAGGTGGACACTTGGGGTCGGGGCGGTGCTGTCCCAGCGGGCCCTCTGACGCACTACCCAGGATATTCTCAGCAGAGGAGGGACAACTCGGTTGTTCCTCAACCGACAAAACAGTTCTGGTGGCCCACCTTAGGCCCTGACACTTGGCGCCCATAAAAAGACCTCCACCAGACCCTGACCCGGCATCCTCCATCCTCTAGCCTATCCCTAGGCGTCCCTGGTCCCATATCTCCCTGGACTTTGTTATGGGTCTTCCTCCGTCGGATGGCAACACCACCATCCTCACGGTCATAAATCGGATCTCCAAGACCACCCATTTTATCATCCTAACCGCCCTCCCCACGTCCCGGGAGACCACCGACATCCTGGTGTCTCATGTATTCTCCCTGCATGGCGGGTTAATTTTCCATCTGTCTCCGTGTCGCTGTGTCCATCCCTGCTCTGAGCCGTGACAGTCTATTGGCCTATCACAGTTTTCTGTCTCTCTCTGTCTCTCTCGCTCAGTCTCTCTCTCTCTCGCCCAGTCTCTCTCTGTCTCTCTGTCTCTCTGTCTCTCGCTATCTGTCTCTGTCTCTGTCTCTGTCTGTCTCTCTCTCTCTCTCTCTCTCTCTCTCTCTCTCTTTTCCTCTCTCCGTTTCTCCTCAATCTATTTTTCCATGAACGAGGAGGCAGTGAAGCGATTGTATTGGCCACAGCTGGTTGGCATCATGCCAATATCTCCACTTGTGAGTTGCGAAGCGTGTGTGTTTTTTCGGGGTGTAGGTGACAAGAGCGAAGACAAAGTGCAATAGAGAAAACCCCAAAGTGTCACAAGGAGTTAATGTATGTACTTTTGCCTTGCCCTGTTTTGAGCCTACCGGCATGCAAAACAATGCAAAATCATTTAGATTGGGAATAGAATGCATGAGCAGGGTCTGGTATTTTCTGATCGGAATTATCTGTCTGCAAAGTCCCCAACCACCTGCCTTGCAATTTCACAGTGATTGGAGAGGGAGGTATACCCGGGAAGGAGAACGAGAGAGACAGAATGAGAGAGAGAAAGAGAATGAGAGGTAGGGAGGGAGAGAAATGGAGGGTCCGCAGGAGCAAGACAGAGACAAAAGCGGTTAGACGGAGGTGTGGATGAGGGGAAGGAGAAATGAGGAGGAAAGGAGGAAAAGGAAGGCGGGAGGAGAAAAAGGGGTGAGGAATGGAGTGGAGGACAGGGTGGACAGAGATAAGGAGCGGTGGTGGAATTGGAGGAGCAGTAGTTCATCAGCAAAGGAGAGGAGTCTTTCCTGCTGTCTTGGAGGACGACAAATGAAGATGAAGGGAAAGATGAAGAAAGAAACAACGAGGAAGTGGGAGGAGGTTAGATCTGGATAAGTGTTAGATAGCAAAAAATGAGCTGGAGGAAACGAAAGGAAGGAAAAAAACAATTCTTAAAATAAACCTTTTGGTTGTATCAGGAAAAAAACAACTGCTATTATTTTCAGTATACTTTGTAAGGGTAAGTTGGCCTCTCGACTCAGTCAAAGTTCAATCGTTGGGATAATGGGGTTTCTAAGTAAAAAACCCACAATAAAACGGCTCTTTCTGTGAAGCAGTATTAATTGACGTCGTAGCGTGTTGTTCTGAACGCGTACACATGTGTAACCTTGATAAGGAGCTGATGTGGAGTGACATCGGAGTGTCGGGGAACTGGCGCAGAAGATCAAAATACTTGTTCAACCGTTTCCAAGTCACGCTCAAGTGTTCTCTCCTCTGCTCTCTTTCTTCTCTCTTTCACCCTCCCCCGCCACCGCTCCCCCGTGCCATTTCTCCCTCTCTCCTCCACTCTCTGCTCACACCTCTTCTCATCTCTCCTTTCCTCTCATGTCCCTTGTCCCTTCTATTGCCTTGTTTTCTTTCTCTGTTCTCCTCAATTCAATTCAATTCAGCTGGCTTTATTAGCAGGACATATACACATACATACATTACTGCTAAAGCAAAGCAATACATTCATCAATGAACAATAACAACACTAATAATAATAAATAAACATAAGAAATAACAATACACAAGTGAATTAAGAAATAACAACAGGTTGATTAATTAATCAATCATTAAACAAGTAGGAAGAGGATGAGACTCGGTTGATCTTAATTTGTGGCATGCAGTGACATATTGAGCCACTATTTTAATCACATTTTATTCAAAGTTAGAGTAACATTTTTTCTGCGCTAGTCAGGGGTGGTGGTCCACCACCACCAACATCTTTCTGTCTCTCTCTCTGTCTCTCTCTCTCTCTCTCTCTCTCTCTCTCTCTCTCTCTCTCTCTCTCTCTCTCTCTCTCTCTCTCTCTCTCTCTATGATCATATAATCATCATCACAATAATCTGCATTCATCACAACAGTCACAACTGCAAATTAAAAGTGTGTGTGTGTGTGTGTGTGTGTGTGTGTGTGTGTGTGTGTGTGTGTGTGTGTGTGTGTGTGTGTGTGTGTGTGTGTGTGTGTGTGTGTGTGTGTGTGTGTGTGTGTGTCTGCCTAATTGCTATGTTATAAATGTTAAAATGGAGGTTGTGAGACAAATACAGCCAAACACCCACAAAATGTCTTTGCTCCAAGTATAGCTCATTGTTTGAACAGTGTGGCTTTAATTAGGACAGGTCTGGCTCTGTTCGGGCATGTGCTTGTGTGAGAGAGAGAGAGAGAGAGAGAGTACGTGTTTGTGCTGCCGTGTGTGTGTGTGTGTGATAGCATGTGTAAGTGTGTATGTTTGTGTGTGTGTGGGTGTGGGTGGGACAAGAGTGCCCCCATGTGGAGATCTTGGGAAATCATCAAATATTAGTCTTTCTGCCTGTCTTTAGTCACCTCTCTCTATCACTATTCTATTCTTCACTAGCTCTCTCTCTTTCTCTTACACACTTACGCAGGCACACACACACACACACACACACACACACACACACACACACACACACACACACACACACACACACACACACACACACACACACACACACACACACACACACACACACACACACACAAACGCACACACACGCACACACTGTTATATTTGGAAACACAATTTCAAGCTATCAATGCTGGCATGATTTGGACTGTGTGTGTATGTGTGTGTGAGTCTGTCTACATGCAACTATAAGATTCATGTATGTAATGATACACCTTGTAATGGTGCCACAACATGGCTCATAGAAAGTCAATTCATTCACATTCATACAAACACGGGCATGAGCCTTTTTCAGCTCTGTTAATTTGTGTGTTCCTTTCATTCGGCCAGTCTGTCTCCCTCTATTGATTTTCATAATTGATTTGCACCATGGGACTTGATCACATTTAGACTTGGATCTAAAAAAAAAAAACATGTCAGCGACAGTTCCTCTTGTTAGCATCTCTCCAGATTTGTCTTGAAGCAAGAATGACACGCCACCTGAGAAATGTCTGATCTTGTTCTGTTTTTTTTGGCACCACAGACATGCAGAAATAATGAATTCTCCTTGTTGACTCATCTCTCCTCCCCCTCCTCCAACCAGTTATTGACAACAAATCATCTATAACATATTTTCATCAGCTCATACAGATAGATAGATTAGATAGATAGATTATGTGCATTTGGGAATTATCTCTCACACACCACTACCTTACTTGTTTCTCCAGAACTAGTTAAAACAATACTGAGAGAAGGACACAGAACAGGTCTTCCAAAATACAATGCAAGAGCTTACAGAGAGAGGTATTTTATTTACTTATTTTCAAACACTGCACAACAGAAAGCCTTTTGGTCAAGACAGGATTTAACAAGGGGGCTAATTGAGACAATCCTGCCTGTTAGCTCGGGTGTGTTGCCATGTAGCCTGTGATGCTACGATCCTGCTCTTCAGATGTTTAGTCGTTCCGTATTTCTCTTGTCCTTTTACAAGGAGTAACGGATGCAATGAACAAACTCACTCGATGCTTTCAGTTCGGTGGTTCTTCTTGTCTTTTTGAAGGAGGGTGTTTTCAATGCTGATATTAAAGACAAACATCGATGTTAAACTGTGTTGGTGTCTCCCATAATGTGATTTTACTGTGATACCAAGTCCACGTTTAATATATCGAGGTATAGTATTTCTGCAGATGTTAATGATAGCACAAGTAGGCTCCCATACCCAAAGCAAAACAAATGTAAAATGCAAAGAGAATTATGAAATGTTGATGAAAGTTAATGTAGATGTAATGTAGCTTTTATGGTTTTTAAAGATACTTTAGTGCACTTTTGCTGTTATTTTTTTGTTGGCAGGCTTTGTTTTTAGAATCCAATGTTTGGCGTTGTAAACTAAAATAGATAATTTATGTTCCTGGTAATGTCTCGTTTTGTTTCATTTATGTCTAAAATATGGACTGTTCCGAATTCCCTCAAATAGACGTTCACACTGAATTTAGTTAATTCAATTTGATTTGACTTAATTTAAAAACTCAAAACATAATTTAGTCAAGGTGTAATAAGCAAACAAAGTGTATACGTTAAGCAACGCATATTTCCCCAACGACATGTGTCAACTGTCTCTCTCCTCTACTTTCTCCTGGTCGGGGTGGGACTTTTCATTCCTCGCCCTCCTGCTGCTTTGGGAGGGGCGGGGCTAGGAGAGGAAGGGGCGGGGCTTGGTGCTGCAGTCTTTGGCTGAGGAAGCTCAATTGGCAGTTTAGGAGGGATGATGGTTTTCGGGGTGAGGGTAGGCTTGGCCTCTGGAATTTTCTCTCCATGGCGGTACACGCTGACCTAGAGAGAGAGAGAGAGAGCGAGAGAGCGAGAGAGAGAGAGAGAGAGAGAGAGAGAGAGAGAGAGAGAGAGAGAGAGAGAGAGAGAGAGAGAGAGAGAGAGAGAGAGAGAGAGAGAGAGAGAGAGAGAGAGAGAGAGAGAGAGAGAGAGAGAGAGAGAGATAATGGCAGTTGCAGTGGTAGCAGCGTCTACATATTGAATGTTATTCCTGGTGGTCACTGGGATACGGGCTGTTATGGAACTCACCACAATGTCCACAGACTCTCCTCCATATTTATTCTGAACGATCATTGTGTATCTCCCGGAGTCGTCCATGCCAACGCCGTTAATTGTGAGGCTGGCAAACTTCCCCTGGTCCAGGGTCACCACATACTGGGAGAAGAGAACATGGACATTTCACCACTGATATACTGCTGTTTTTACACATGATATGTTTTGTAATGGGGATTTTCTCTATTATAACCAGACAATATCTAGCGATGGATTTTCTTTGGCCGATCGACTGTGGGACATTAACCGCGGATATTGACGAAGGATACAGGTGTCGGTTTGCAAATAAGTAGAGATTTAATTCAATGTTTAGTGACTTTATGTGGCTTTTTGACTCATGGCTCGATGCTAATAGGTTTGTTTTTGTTTCTCCGAGTGGTGCATTCATATTCACGAATATTAAAAGTACATTATTTTATTTCCAATTATCTACCACACATAAAGCACACCGGTTGCCCTGTTTTATGTAGATTATAAATCCCATTCAGGAACATATAGTTGTTGCTATGTGCTTCTCCAAGCAAATCACGTTTATTGTAACCAGGGTAGCGTATTAAAAAGCCATAATATCCTGCTCAGTCTCCTGGGAGATGGTATGAAGGCTCTGGACGCTACATGATACTGTGGGTTAGTACCTGGTTGTCGGGCTCCACCTCGTTTCCGTTCTTCAGCCAGGAGACCAGAGGCTTGGGGTCTCCACACACCGTGCATGTGAGACTCAGGGTCTGGAAACATATACACATATTTAGTGTTATCATTTAACACATTGGATGCTTTTTTGGATCCAAAAGCATCTTACAGTGAATTTGGATACGTGTCATTGAATAGCAGGTAGGGTTTAGGGCGTCTTGCTCAAGCATGCCTACAGGTTAGGCTGTGGACTTTGGGGTTCAAACCCAGAACCTTTTGGCTGGGAGAGAAACACCATAACCGCACGCATGCACACATACACACACACACACACACACATGCATGAACAAACACACACACACACACACACCACACACACATGCATTAACAAACACACACCCATACACACACACTCACATGCACACACATGAATGAATGCATACACACACTCAGACATGAAAGATTGCACACACACACATACACACCTTCTTCTCCATGATGGTGACCACATCAGGCAGGCCTCCCACCACCTTACCACGGTCTAGAGAGAAAGAGAGCAACAGTCACTCTATCAATAATAATAGCCATTCTTAATATGGTTTATATAATGGGGAAATGAGGGGACATGTAAGGGATAATCCACGTCGAGGTGTGCATGTATCGAAAAATAATGCACGATGCGGGGGCTAAGAACCCCCCGACGCAGAGTGGAGGGTTTGCCTCCACGAAGTGCATTCTTTTTCGATACATGCACACCTTGGATTATCCCGCTTATACCATGGCCACTTGCGAATCGTTAAAAATATAAGGGTGTTGATTAATATTTTGGGGTAATTCTGTCTCAAAATGACAACTTTTAGCTCACACTACTTTTTGAGTTCCTGGAAACAAACGGCAAATGACCAGAGAAATATATGGGTCTGACTAATGCCTGGAACTCAACCAGTTAACATGAGATTCATATGGAATGCAGACGTTACCTTATTACTCCAGTAAATAGAGACGAACTTAGTAACGACATGGCAACGGGGAAGCTTTCTAAATGTAGCCCCATCCGCGTCCAGTCCAAGTTGACAGTTTTTAACATTTTGTTTAGCACATACATTTTTAGACCGGTGATAAGGCTACTTATGTTACGATCACATCATAGCCGTTGGTGTCATCGAAAAATAATCAACACCTCTCCAGCCAATCAGAATCGAGTATTCACCCGGGCCATGGTAGAAGTAATATTAACACTGGAACACGTAGAGCTCCAGAGACCAAGTCATTTAGATGGAGATGAGGAGATAAAGATGAAGAGAGAGAGATAGAGAAACAGGTAAAACTATCAAGGGAGAACAGGTCCCATGTGGATGGGGGACTTACTCTTCTCAGCGTAGGCCTCTGCCCTGAAACAGACAACAAGACCAGTCAGAAAGCTCTTGACCCCCTACATTATTATAATAGCAGCATACGCTGTCTTGCACTTGTTAAACGCACACTGGACTCCCAACAGTAAATCACATATTAATCCACAATGAATGCAACTGGTAAATTCCCATTTATCATTTATAGTAAAATCAGAAATGTGTAATTATGTGTAATTACACTGCTAGGAAAAAGAGAGAGCTGCCTAGAGAATAAGATCCATATTTATTTTTTGATAAGCTGCCTGCAACTTAAATGTAATATCGATTTGTCAGTTATAGTTTCAAATTACGTTCACTTGTTAGGTGAATTTTGTTTTTGTTTTTTTACAGTTTAGTAAGAAGTGTAGAAACAGCATTTCTCCAAACCTGGTTGGAGTAAACATTGTCCCTGATTGGGTGCGGCCATTTTCTCATTCTAATTTGCATGCTCTTGGTATGAACAAAATCAATACTTTGTTCAATTCAGGATAGGTATTACTGCTGGTAAGCCAGAGTTTGCACTCAATTTACTGCACGTGACTATGAGATTATGATGTATTTCCAGTTGATAATATGATCATATTTAGGTTTGTAGGGCTTGGGTTCGATTATCTGATAACTGGGACAAGGCACAAGAGGGGGGGCTGGCAGAGTTATGGAGAATATCTGGGGAGAAAACCATGTTCTCTGCTTCACCTCATTTTCTTGGCATTTTGAGGCAAGTAGATGAGCCATTAAGGGGTTTGGCTGGGCTGTGTTCGCTGCCTTGACTCTACAATAGCTCTATGAATCTTAATTTGAAGCGGGAATTGGCTGGCTCCTGCAGTATGCCTTGTTTTGGGACTTCCTTTGAAAATGTAAAATGGCTTTACATAACCATCGAGCCAAAGGAAAAACATTTGTTTGTCCTATCTATCTTCTTTCGTTCTTTCGTTCTTTCTCATTCTCTGACTATTTCTCTCTCTCTTTGTGTCTTTTACAGAGTGTTGTCTTACTTGAGTTTCTGGAACTGAGCATAGGCTTTTTCATAAACTGAAAAAGAGAAAGTGAGAAGAGCAGCTTACTTTTCAATGTTCAAACACCCAACTTATCTATACTCTAACTATATCTTAAATTCAGAAAAATAACAATATAGCATAACATGTTGACTGTTGACTGTTTATCTGTGTGTGTGGGTGTGTGTGTGTGTGTGTGTGTGTGTGTACTTACCATCTCCACTCAGGTCCAGTGTGCGTTTGTGTGTGTTCTCAAGGTCAGTGATGACAATGGAGTACATCCCCTTGTCTCTGTCGGTAGGCTCAATCACCTTTTAATCAACAAACCAATCAGTGATCTATATTTCTCTCATCCATCTCTTCAACCACACAACTCCTGATATGGAACGCATCTACAGAAGGTGACCTATACGTCTCTAAAGCTTTCATATTTGGAGATCTAAAAAGATACAGTATAATACTACAGAACTGTACTATTGTACTGATTGACCTTACATGAGTACATTTTGGGTACCTTCCTTGCCATCTCCCCATTGAGCTTTGTGACTATCAAGAAGCCTGTCAACATGAATTAACACAACAGTATCACGTCGTGTTCAATCAGAATGGATCGTGTTGCCTTTAAGAAGAGTTTGGATGTGTTAGTCATCTGTGTGTAATAAGAGAAGTGATCTTTATACCTCCATGGTTGCCATAGCAGGGGTTCCTCCAATCACACTCTTCTCACTGTGGCCCACCTTTGCCTCACTGAGACAAAAGTACAAAGGAGGGTGTGGGATTGTGTTTGGGTAGGGCAGGGAGAGAGACGTAGAGAAGGACAGAGAGAGAGTGAGAGAGTGAGAGAGTGAGTCTTCATACATAGATGCATGCATCAGTGTGAAGATGTTTTGGGGATAATTGAAAACCATGTTTACATGCCTGCCTAATGTTGAGCCTGGGGACAGCAATTTCTCCACTTGTCCATCCTTCTCACATGCCTGATACACATGCATTAATGCCTGTGCGCACACACACACACAAGCCTGGAAGAGTGCAGAAAACTAATCTCTATAACTTCTGTTGTCTATAAAATAACTGAATTATAGGAAAGCCACTACTAGCATTCGCCCTCTCTCTCGTTCTCTCGCCCCCGTCTTTCTTTCTTTCAATCCGGTCTCTGGGGCAAAATAGATCAAATGTAGGATTTATCCTTTAGTGCCCACAGAAAACTATTATGATGAGATATGTGTTCCGGGAACATGTTTGGTTCAATTGCACAGCACCCACAACACACACGCACGCACACACGCACGCACGCACACACACACACACACACACGCAAACACAAACATTTTGCCTGTAGGGTTTAGTGTTTGCATTATCCTCTGACCAATAATGAATCATTGACAATGTTGTTTTCAACCTCTTAAAAGCACAATGGCCACCGCTACCACCACACAGCCACCGCTCTGGTGTGTCTCCACACGTAAAACAACCCTTACCCGTGCATCCAGTGTATGTTCATCTCTGAGGTGTAATATTTCATGTGACATTGGAGTTGAATGCCTGTCGCTGTGCAGTTAATGACGAGCTCTGCTGCACTGGCACCTAATGAAGGTAATGAGATAGGGAAGAAACAAGTTGTCAAAACAGGCGCCTGATTGGTTGGTTGCTTTTTTTCCTTCTGCGGCGAGATGATCTTGCATCTCCGTAATTATAGAGTGAGGCAGTTGTTCTTCTTGCTCACCTCACATGATTAATCGAGACAAATCACACCGCTAGGTGTAGTCATTTGCAGCGGTTATGCTAGGTGTTTTTCTATTTTGATCTAGCGATAACTGAGCTAGCGAGGCAGGATGACGCGAGCGAAAGACACATTTTTTCCGTCTTTTTGTGTATGCTTTAAGGAGAGAGAAGAACATACAGTAATGCTGTAGTATTCTTCAGATTGACAATGAAAATAAACTTTAGTGTAAAGCTTGCTGGTGGATTGTGGTTTGTAATTATAGACAAATTTGATACTAGACACTAACCTAAACGATTTTAGCACAATATCCATAAAGAATAGGAAAAAAAATGTTTGGCACAGTTTTCCCACAACTAAGATTATTAATGAGAGCACATCTGGTGTGTGTGCATGTGTGTATGTGTGTATGTGTTTGTATGTGTATGCAGGCATGCAGTAGGCTATATGCCATGTGACGTATGTGTGTGTGTGCGTGTGTGTGTGCATGCCGGCATGTGGTATATGTCTAAAGCTAGGTGACGTATGTGTGTGTGCGTGTGTTAATGTGTGTGTTAATGAGTGCTTGTGTGCATACGTGTGTGTGTGTGCATGATATATACGTCTGGAGCCATGTGACATATGTGCGTATGTGTGTATGCGTGACGTATGTGTGTAAAGAGTGTGGCTGCCACCTACCCGCCAGCTGGTTAATCTTGTTGATGACATCGTCAAAGACTAAGAGAAAAGCAATGAGATCATTGTTCAGAGCCTGAGGTGGAGAGATATGAATAACAACATGAAACTGTCAGATACAATACAAAAGGATGGAGATTGCATGACGTTTCATTGATTCATCTCCGTTTCCACATAGAACCATCAACGTTATTATATTAAAGGTTCTCGCGTGTTAATATAAGGGTAATAATATATTTTTATTTGCATTTAAATAATGTTACCATACAATTGCTCTGGATCTATTAATGGAAGGTTATATATGATTAGGTCAGTATGAAATCAATCGACACAAAATACATCCTGGATTCAGGTAGGGTTTTCTTAATCTTAATCTTATACATTTAGTCAAATGTGGTCGAGACGTCAGTAAATGAGTTCACAGTTGTTACCTTTTCCAGAGATGTCAACTTGGCTCATGTCTTTTCCTCTTTCATCACTGATGGTGGCTTTATAAACTCCTGCCGTCTTTCTGGAAAACTGCCAGTGAATCAAATATATGGGACATTTTGTCAAACTTCCAGCACATTTTATTTATATGGCAATTTGTTAGTCACATTGAATACAACTATAACCATATGCTTCCATCATCAGCTAGTATGATGCTAGTTTTGTAGAGACCGAAATCACTGTTTTGAACTACGATTTAGATTTATTTGAACAGTATAGTAGAGAGAAGTGGTAGAACATGCCCAGTCAGCATTTTCTCTTGCCCATTCATTTACCTTGGAAATAAGAAATGAGGGACGAAAAAAAGTATTAATGATAACTTTATGTTGCGTATGTGAATATGCCTATAGACATACGCAACAAAGCATTATTTATTTATTTATTTATGTATGTCATTTATTTTGGTCACATGATTTTGACTGTTCTGTCTTTCTGAAATGTACTAACAGATAGCAGCACAATTTGAAACGCTACAAGTACAATATCATGAACCAATATGCAAATACATGCAACATATTTAGAAAGGCATTGGGGATAAGGGTGAGTGAGGGCTTGGGGGCGTTTCAAAAGTGCATATTTATCATATTCACCTGTTATTCCCAATGAGGTTAAACACAGATAGTTGCTTCCAATATATTTTTTGTCGTTTTTAAAGTGTAAGTGAACCTCCTGTTTCAGCTCGAATTCAACACTATGAGATTTAAAAAAAAAAAATTGGGGCTGAGAGTTCTAGGAAGTATGGGAGAAATGTTCTATACATTTAAAAAAAGTATTATCTTGCCTATATGTATATGAATGAAAATAACTGTGGAAAAACACAGTCAGAAATGGGTGACTCGTATATATATTTATACCATAGCATGGGTGAATACTCGATTCTGATTGGCTGGAGAGGTGTTGACTACTTTTTGATAACATGCACGGCTATGACGTGATCGTAACATAAGCAGTCTTATCACCGGTCAAAAAATTAATGCGCTAAATGAAACATCATTAACTCTTAACTTGGACCGGACTCGGGGGGACTACGTTTAGAAAGCTTCCTGAAGATCATATAGAGCATATACTGTATATTACCACAAAACATTTCATTACCAGTTGAATGGGCAGTTTGCAGACTCCTGATCCCAGATCTGGTTTCACATCTGGAATAACCTCTGCATCTTCTTTATACCAGTGGAATTCAGATTCCTTCTTCAAGTTTGCAACCTTTAAACATGAATGAATGAATTTACACATTGAACACATTTCAATCTCTGTCAATGTTCAGGACATATCAATGTTGTTTCAACACATATATGATGTTATTAATTATATATTATACTATTTATAATAACCAATAAGAAGAAGAAAGAGAAGATGAATACAACTAGAAAAAGTAGAATTTCAAAAGAAATTGTGGTGTGCAGCTTGCTGAGAGTGAAGTTTTTAGTACCTGGTATTTTGGAAATGTACAGTAGAGTGACGTGAAGTAGTGCTATCGTTTTATAGTGGCTGATATGGTGTTATATGTTGCTTCTTGGGATGCTAGGGTGTCCTGCACAGTTGCTAGTGTTCTGGATGGTTGCTATGATGTTCTTGTTGGTTTGCTATAGTGTACTGGGTGGTTGCTATGGTGTTTAGGTGATTGCTATGGTGTTCCAGGTGGCTGCAAGGGTGTTAGGTGGTTTCTATGGTGTTTATGTAGTTGCGAGGGTGTTTTATGTGATTACTACGGTGTTTTAGGTGGTTGCTAGGATGTTCTGGGTGGTTTCTATGACGGTTTCTAGGGTGTTCTTCACAGTTGCTAGTGTTCTGGGTGGCTGCTAGGTTGTTCTAGGTGGTTTCAATTGTATTCTGGGTGGTTGCTAGAATGCTCTAGGTGGTTTCTATGGTGTCCTGGGTGGTTTCTATGGTGTTCTGGGTGGTTGTTAGGTTGTTCTAGGTGGTTTCTATGGTGTTTTTGGTTTAGAAGTCTCATCATTTAAAAAGTATAAATAGTAAATTTGAGTCATTGTATAGAAGCTTGGATAGTAAGGTAGTAAGTAAAGTTAGATTTAACTAACTTTAGTTCTAGATTTAGAGTTTAGTTCTAAACTGATTTTTAGATTTTAATGTGTGTGTATATGGAAAACATTTAAAGTTATATCCTGTAGTATAAAGTGTAAGTATAAACACCATTGCTTCGAAAATGTGATGTATAATATGTCTATGGGTCTAAATATTGTGGGAGTCGAGATAGATTTTGATAGTTTATATTTTGTACACCAACAATTCTAGAACAGAGATACAAATCCCAGGTGTGTGTTTGTGGGAGTTTAAAAGTTTAAATACTTAAAAAGTATAAATAGTATAAATGCTTTGAGTCATTTCATAAAAGTTTGGATAGTAAGTATATAACATTTTAATTATTGTTGTAGCAAGTAAGTGTGAAGGAGGAGTTGAGTAAGGAACTTTGGGAATAATAATACTAATACAAATAATAAATGTGACAGATAATGACTATCAATAAAAAGCCGTGTTTACCTTGCAGACCAGCATGACAGAGCAGTCTTCTCCAACCTGAACTGACAGGAACTCACTGAAGTGGGGGCCTGTGGAGAAGAAAGGTGGGGTGGTGGGAGGAGAGGTGAGGGTGGATCAATAAAAGTAGGAGAAGCAGCGAAAAAATTCCATCCATTCAAATGTTTGTTTCCAGCCAGCACCTCATATCATATGAAATATTCAAAAACCTGTGGGGGCGAAGTGTATCAGCTACTTCATTCATAATTTAGTTTTTTTGATTACAGCTTGCCACAGATGGTTGTTTGTCAAACAAAACTGTTGTAGGAAATCTTCGACTACGTCCGTTCTCTAGACTTGTGTCTCTTCCCAGGCATTTGAGCTTAAAGAGAAACTTGTGGGCGAGCTAGTCGATGAGAATGTTTCATATATCTTACCCTCCTTCACTCTGATGTACTCTCTCCTCTGGTAGTCAGCCTCAGCCAGCGCTGCTTTAAAGGCTAAACACACACACACACACACACACACACACACACACACACACACACACAAACACACAGTATGGTGAATTACGGTTAATGACCTTAAACGTGACAGATCATATGTTTACTGGCATATATTTATTTTAAAATTAGCCTTAATCAACACCTCCACACATGGTTAATAATGTGCTACTACACATTTCTCGCTGATGTCGATCTGTTAACTTCATTCTCCTTTGGTTTGTTTCCAAAATGTATCACTGTGCTCCGCTCTGCTTTTTTAAAGTAGTGAACCAAGCAATACAACTAATACACAGTGACTTGTTCCTGTTCATTATGTGGCAAGTTCATTATGCGAAGCTTCACAAAAGACAACATTTTTTGTGTTTTTCCAAACTATGCCAAAACTTGTCCACATGCCATGGATTTGAAAGACATAATCTTACCACTTCCAATCAGAACCAGGGAGCTCTGGGCTTTGCCTCCTCCATCTGTGATCTGGCAGGTGTACGTGCCTTCATTTTCCTCAGTGAAATGATCCAAGATGAACTCAATTACACCTGTGGACACATTGTGGGCCATCTTGTTGGGCTGGAAGGAACACATACAATAGGGAAGAAAGAAAAGAGAAAGTATGAATAGATGAATGAATGGAATTATAATAAAAAATAAAAATAAAAAAAATATTTAAAAGTTTAATTGAATGGAAAAGTATGAAAACAATAAGAGTAGAAATTATTACTAAGTAGAAATGTAAACACAGAATATCAAGAATGTTTACATTTACATTATGCGGTCAAATTTCTGCTACTCATATTGTGCCTATAGATTGTCCTGTTCATTTCTTAGTCGATGTTTGTATATTCTTATTGAAAATGTAAAAAGAATTTGTAGAATGTAATAACTATTACTGTCCTGTGCTTCTGCTGTGACAGCTACATTTCTCACCAGGGACATTTCAGTATTTTACATTACACAATATCTCTTTATCCAGCATCCATCCTCCTATCAATCCATCCGTACAGTGATACATCTGGTCATTATTATTTATTCATCAAATGTGTGTCTTACATCAGCCCCTGACAGTTCCTTGTTGTTGGCAAAGAACTTGTAGGTGACTTTGGAAGAAATTTCTTCAGCCTGAAGCCAGAATCTCATTCTGCCTCTCTCCAAGATTTTATAGGCCAACTCTGACTTTAGAGGGATGACTAGTGGAGAGGAGAAAAGGCGCGGGGAGAGGAGGTGAGAAAAGTGAGCAGAGGAGAGGAGAAGAGAGGAGGTGAGAAGAGAGAGCAGATGAGGCAAAGGAGTAGATAAGAGACGTGACGAGAAGAGAGAAGAAGAAAGGAGAAGAGAGAAGAGGAAGAATGCAAAGGGAGAGGATTGAAAAGAACAAGAGGTGTAAGATGAGAGGAAAAGGACAGGAGAACAGATGAGAGGGGAACGAGAGAAGAGGTAAGAAGAGGAAGGAAAAGGAGACAATTTGCATAGTGGGAAAAGGAGGAGAGCAGAGGAATACAGGAGGAGAAGTGATGAGAGGAGGGTAGAGGAATACAAGAGGAGAAGTGAGGGGAGGAGGGGAGAGGAGAGAAATATAGGAGGAGGAGTGAGGAAAGAAGGGGAGAGGAGAGTAATACAGGAAGAGAAGTAAGGAGAGGAGAGGAGAGGAATACAGGAGAAATGAGGAGAGGAGAGTAATACAAAGGTTATATAAGGTTAGATATATATGATGTAAAGTCAGGTAAGATTTTTTGATCAGGTTTAGATTTTTTTTCTCTGGAAAGAAAATACATTTGAGGTTCAAAGACACACAGAACAAAGAACACAGATACAGAAAATAGGGAGACAGTAAGGGCAAGAAAGGCTGACTAAAAAGATATTATGAGCAGAAGTGAAGAGAGTGCAAGACAGGGACACCTACTTGGGTGTCTGATGTCATAGCTGAGTGCGAGCATCTTCTGCAGCTCTGAAACACAAGGAGACATGTTTCAGCCTCTTAGACCAGGACAGAACTGGGTTGCATCAACTATTGTGGACCATTGCAGTTACCAGATCAATAATCTCATAAAATAACATAAACAATAATATATATATATATATATATATATATATATATATATATATATGAATTACATTTGTATATATTTAATTTGTTAATAAAACCCAATGAAACATCAAAAATTCAATGAAACATCTCAATCATAAAAGCAAAATAAACATGTACAATTATATTATAATACATTCCTTAATACAACCATCATTAAATGAAACATCTCAATCACAAAAGCCCCAAACATGAACATGTAGAATTGTATTATACTACATTATAATAATAATAATTATAATTAATTATAATTAAACACATCATTTTATAATTAATTATAATTAAACAAAATGTAATTTAATATTAATTTAAACTTGAATACTATAATTTTTTGACTGGACGAAATGCAATTATGGTGCTGTATATAGTTTATAGGGGTGGTATACTATGGATCCGAGGTAAGTATTATGTACTATAGAAATGCATACAGGAATACATTAGCTTGTACCTTCAGCAGAGATGGTAAGTATTATGTACTATAGAAATGCATACAGGAATACATTAGCTTGTACCTTCAGCAGAGATGGTGCAGCTAGATGAGACTCCATCGGTGTTGGTGACGGAGACGGAGTAGGTTCCAAAGTCCTCCTTATCAGCGTTCTTAAACATCAGTTTGCATCTAGCAAAAAAAGAGAGAACAGAGAGAATGTACGCTTAACATGTATTATTTAACGTCATGTATTTCATTAATATGATTAACTATGTGTGTGCATTGTGTGTGTATGCTCTCTCACAGGTTCCCCTCTGTGTGGACCACAATGCCCTTAGAGAAGTCGGTGATCTCTTTGTAATTCTTCTTCCACAGGAACTCTGATCCGGCATTCATTTGGCACGACTCGAATGAGAAGACGATATCGCCCGACTTTTCATCCACAGTGCAGGACACCTCCTGAGAACCTAGGTATCACACCGGAAACACACACACACACACACACTGTGATGTTTGTATCTCAATATCTGAGGCCCCAATTTTCCTGCGGACACCTCATGAACTGAAAGTGACCTGTGTGCACTTTGTTGTTTGAGCTCTGATGTTGACTTTAGAACGCACTTTGTTGAGAAGCACTAAGTGTGCTGAGAGATGTATCCATTATGCACTAATAAAAAAAGGATTCCCATAGCAACTCTGCTGAACTGCATTGTTAAGAAACCTGGCCTTGTAACACGGCCAAGCTTGGTTTTGAGTTACTAGTTTGTAGTTTGCAGTTACTCCATTTTGTAGTTTGTACTTATAAAGTACTCCATACTCCATACTCAATACTACTAATGAGGAGGACACCCACCTGTTAGAGCTTTGGCCACCACAGAGTCTGAAGACAGAGTCGCCATGCCCACTCCTGCCTCATTGGCAGCCCGCACGCGGAACACATAGCTGGAGCTCTCCTCCAGGCCTGCTACCTGTCAGTAGAGGGAGAACAGTGCATTCACACACAGTGCTGCAGGGGGACACCAGATCACCATCACCAACCTTTTGCCAAATGCATGTGTGTATGTGTGCGCATATGTATGTTTTCATTCATGGATGTGTGTATGTATGAGTGTGAGTGTGAGTGAGTGAGTGAGTGAGTGAGTGAATGTGTGTGTATGTGTGTGTGAGTGAGTGAGTGAGTGAGTGAATGTGTGTGTATGTGTGTGTGAGTGAGTGAGTGAGTGAGTGAGTGAGTGAGTGAGTGAGTGAATGTGTGTGTATGTGTGTGCCTGTGTGTGTGTGATTTATAAGAGATGGAACACTTTTTTTATTATTTAGTTGAGCACTATATTTCAGGTATTGGTCTGCAGAGCTCAGTGGGAGAGAGTTCTTCTTTGCTTTGCTCTACACTAGCCAATGATCTCTGTGTCCTCCACTAGGTGTCAGTGTAGCACCACCTCCAGTCCAGTCTGTTGCTGACATAACCGCAATGCAGGGTGTGCTGAATAAAACAACAGCCCTCACAGTCTGCTGAAGTTGTCAGCTAGACATCCGGAGAGAACACAGCACACTCCCCAACAAGGACAACGGATCAATAGACATTCTCAACAGTGAAGTCCAGCTTTATCTAGGCAGGCCTAATCAATTCTATAATATTATTCGGCCCAGTAGATTATATTATATTTTAATGTCCCTTACCCTAACCCGAACCTACTAAACATGTCGTAGAGCAGGAGTATCGATGGACTAGTCACAATTAAAGCATTTATTTCATTGAGATAGCATGTTTTTCAAATGCATCTCACTGTTCATGGAACATGAATGAATAGAATTTTAAATGTCACAATATGACTTCCAGATAACATTATACTGATAACAGATGCTATCTGGATGGGAACAAATCTTAGACCGTTATGGAATGAGTCCTCTATGCGTTAAAATAAAAGCAGTAATTCTGATTAAAAAAACAAACAATGAAACATAACCCTGACCTTGAGGAAGCGGTGACTGACAGCTGTCTCATTGGCTGTGGTCCAAACAGAAGAGCCTGTCTTTGCATACTCCACATGATAGCCTGTGATTGGTCCAGAGCCGTTGTAGATAGGCTTTTGCCACTCAATCACTAGTGAATTATCTCTCACTTCAGAGAAAGTCAAGTCATAGCCTGGACCTAGAGAAGGACAATAATGTTATATTTAAATTTGCATATTCAGTCTAATTTTAAGTTCCTGTATTGACATTGTGGAGATGTATGTTAGCAGAATATTAACCATGTCATTGATAGAGACTACTCAAGGTTATTGGGCTTGTCATGTTATGAACTTGTATAATTCATGTTACGCTAATATACGTTTTTATCTCTCTGCTGGATAATTCATTCAATGTTAGTTACATCAGAGTTTCAAATATATCATCTTCAGATTATGTCCATGTGGAGTGTGTGTGGTTGATAGCTTGTTTACAGCCTCACCTGGCCCAAGTCAGACTGATTAGACTCTGGGGCTGGGTGGTGCATGGGAGTAGGCACACAGGTTAAATCAGCTATCACCACACACACTGAGAGAGGTTCATGTGGCAGCCACCTATGTGGCTTTGCTGGGCTCCCTCCGACACAGGTAGATATTGTACAAAACCATTTTATTGGAGAGTTTGGCAGAATAGATAGATAGATATGAACTTTATTGATCCCCGAAGGGAAATTCAGTCGTCATAGCAGCAATGGTACATATAGTGCAATTACCTATACAGAGTAAATGAAAATAAAAATATCAAGAAAATAAAGAATAAAAATAAGATAAAATAAGTACAAAAATAAATACAAAGTGAATATAGGATGCAGTGATGCAGTGGTGCATTATAGCCAAACACTGATATGTTTGAGCTCTCTCTCTCGGTGTGTGTGGTGATAGCTGATTTAACCGGTGTGCCTTGTTTACTCAAATGCACCACAGGTAGGCTGCACACCCCGCCCCAGAGTCTAATCAGTCTGACTTGGGCCAGGTGAGGCTGCTAAACCAGCCATCAACCACACACACTCCACAGTCCAGCTATATTTGTAAATGGATAATAATCCTGTGTTGAAGTAGTACATTGAATATCTTTCATATTGCTATCTATTTTGAAATGTATGCAATTATTTGGCATAGTTTTTACCAAATCATACATTTTCATTCTCAAATCAGATTGGGATCATATATCCCAGTCTGATTTGAGTAATGATTGTTAATGTGTCTTGGTGCATCCCTACATAGTCTTATATTTTAGCACTTTATCATTGCAAATGTTCTGTTAAAAAGGCTTTGGTCAGCAGGTACGTTTTTACCTGGTTCTGGCATATTCCAGGCTTCACAGGAGAAGTCTGCTGACGCTTGCGAAGACTTCCCCAGGCCAGCCAGGTTAGCTGCATATACCCGGAACTGATAGACTGCCTCTTTAGTCAACCCATCCACCTGTCAATGTTAATGGTACCAGATATTCATATTGTTATTGTTGTTACTATTGTTATTATTACTATTGTCCAACAGTCAGGGTCAATAATAATCCTAATTATAAAAATACCAAATAATTGTAATAAATAATAAATACATAATAATAGTAATAATAATACATACATACATTAAATGGATAATTGTTAAAAGAAAATACAGTAAAATACAGTTAAAAGAAAATAAACCAAATGCTCAGTTATCAAAAGTGAGCTGAACATGGGCGTGAGGATACCTGATACACCCTCTCTGTAACAGGTGGAATGTGAACCTCTCTCCACATGGTGGTTCCGCTGCGTCTCTTGTCTACATAGTATTCTTTGATGCTGGCGCCTCCGGAGTGGAGCGGCTTCTTCCAGTTCAGCACCATGGAATGGCCGTCGCAGCCCAGCAAGGCAATGTCGTATGGAGAAGAGGGGGAGGCTGAAAGGTTCAAATGAATTGAAGTTCATTGGTGGTCATTTTTTAAGTTTTTTACTGTTATTTAGCAGAAAGTGACTCAATTAAGGAGCAGGTAGTGGGTGACTTCTTAAATGGCCAGGTATCCTCTAGGACTGAGGACATTGGGGTTGGAAACACACTAACGCTGGAACCACCCTGCCCCATGCATCCTAACTATCACGAAAAACATAGGAAAGCAACAATAATGACAATGAGGAGATAATTAAAAATACTGACTGAGTGCTGCTTTTACAGAGAGAGGTGTAGACTCCTGTGATTCGTCGCTCAGGCCCAGCTCGTTAATGGCCTGGACACGGAAAATGTATGTCTCGCCGGGGGTCAGGCCACTCACAACAAACCTAGCGAGGACGGCATAAATAGAAATCAGATAATACAGTTGTTATGACTACGAGACAAATTTTGCATTGGTGGTCCATAATGATCGTGTGTGAGACTGGAATGTCTTCACTGCAATGGACAAAGGCAGCTCTGATAAATGTAGCTCCTTACTCCAGTCATAGTCAAACAGTTCTCAAGCACGTGAAAATATACGATTCCACGTGCACGTACTTTGTGCTCTTGTGAGGCTTGTGATTGGCTGAGGTCCAGTCTTTAGATCCTTTGACACACTGGTCAATGTAGTAGCCAATCAGGTTGTTGGGTTCCTTAGGAGGAGCCCACTGGATCAACAAAGATGTTTCCGTTTCCCTGGTAGCAATCACCTGACCAGGGGCCGATGGTACACCTGCAACAAAATAATAATATATATTTTTATAAAACCATGTTCAAAAGTAGAATGACCGGGGTTCGGCAAATTACACATTTTTTTGATAAGGGTTGGACCTTTGAGTTCCTGGGTCTGGATGAATCCAGATGGTTCTGATGGTTCACTGGTACCATACATGTTGGCAGACAGCACTCTGAACTGGTACTCTTTGCCCTCAGCCAGGTCAAACACGGCGTAGCGAGGGGATCTGACCGGCACCTGCGTATTAACGCGCTGCCATGCACCAGAGCCTGCAAGGCACTGTGAGGAGGGAGGAAAATATGTTGGATTCACTAACGTTGTTTCAGAAAAGCTAAACGCAACAAATAGAAAGTGTCCCCTTTATCTTGGCTAGTTTTCATGACTTGTGCGCGCAACAAAACTCAAACACACTTTGTGCCACAAGGACACCACCTTTGGAAAGCAAAGCTTTGATACAGGCCTATAGAGGATGAGGTGGTTTGTTTGTCTGCTGGAATATATATATATATATATATATATATATATATATATATATATATATATATATTCGGTAACACTTTAGATTAGGGACCACATATTCACCATTAACTAGTTGCTAAGATCATAATTTATGTACAACAACTTCCTTACTTACTATCAATAAGCAGTAATTAGGAGGTTATTGAGGGAAAACTCTAATATTAAAGTTAATGGCCTAGTTCGGTACTTGTAGAATATGGACTTGCAGAATAATGCATTAATAAGTGCTTTATAATCACTAATAAAGAGCCAATATGCATGCTTATAAGCAACTAGTTAATGGCGAATATGTGGTCCCTAATCTAAAGTGTTACCATATATTCGGTATAACACCACTGAGACTTTTAATTATACACGTATCACTCCGCTTTACAGCTGCTAGTAATAACCAATACAAAGTAGCTGTCCGGAAATGTTTGTGTTGCTTGGCAACACAAAACTATTTGTGTTGGCGGAGCAAAATAAACGACTAAATAAACAAACAAATCATAATCTGTTGTCGCTTATTACTGTCAACTAATAAATGGCGCTTGTACAACTGTTGTATAAAAGCAATATCATACTCAAGGTCCTGCTGTTATACTGAATATCAGATTGATTGATTCGGCCGTAGGTATAGATTATAATATAGTATTAGATATAATAACAGCACTCCCTTTCGTTTGATATTGCTTAAATATATATATATATATATATATATATATATATATATATATATATATATATATTAGAGATGGGCATAGATTAAAATATTTAATCTAGATTAATCTAATGGCAATCTTGAAATTAATCTAGGTTAATCTAGATTAAAGTGGCTCCTTTGAATGATGTCGAAGGTGTCCGTAATATGTTTGCTACCTAAATAATGGCTTATATTGCCTAAATAATGACTAAAAGTGGATCTGCGTGATTGTTGAGCGGGGGGTTGCTACCGGAGCTTTTTGTTGAACGGAGGGTGCCTTTAGTTGCCCGATTGTTGAGCGGGGGGGGGGTGCTACCGGAGGATTTCGGTTTGCGATAATATCAGCGATAAAAATATTATCGCCCATCGGCCCATCACTAATATATATATATATATATATATATATAATATTATATTAAAGCGTGTTACCTTTTCAATGTGGTACCACATGTTTGCCTTGCTGGAGTAGGCAGGGGCCTTCCAGCTCAGAACTACATATGTCCTGTCTGTTTCTGAGGCGTAGATTCCTGACGGAGCACCAGGAGGTTTGCCCTCGGCTGCGAACACAAGTCACCAAAAAAATTCAAAAATGTGAAGCAAGCACACACATAGACACACATACACGCACACACACGCACATATACACTCGTGCACAATCTCACACACATGCAGATACATTTTTATTATTGCTTTCATTTTTCATACTGTGTATATTCAAGCAATATGACAAACAATTAAAAACAGTTGGATATAATAATCTCTCTCAGTGCTTCAAATTAATATCCGTTTCAATCACTTGTCACATCACATCACCATCACAGTTAAATGGTCATAATTACATATTCTAGTTCCGCCTTTACTTTCATTTTATTTTTATCACTACTGAGCGATTTAGCTAATTCATAATTATATGACAATGGTGGAGTACAAAGTAGTGTACATCTATATTTATCTTCCTACCTTCCAGATCATCATCGTAAGACACCACGTCCAGTTTTCCTCCAAGTTTTAAGGCTGCAAGGTGGAAATTGAAAGTCATAACTAAGTGCTACAAGCTACAAGGTTAATAAGCCATACAAGTATGTTATTACACACTGAGCTGCATCTGGGTTAAACCAAAGGGCTATGAAAAATAAAACACACTGGGTTTAATTCTTAGGTTGAATGAAACAGCGCTACGTAAAGCCATTACATAATGTCTCATTTGTAAGACCGAGACACAGGGGCCATCTGTCTTGTGCTAAAAAGGAAATTAAAATGAGCAGAAGAATTTGATTATGCTTTTTAATCTTTACATATCTCAATCATTATGTTATTAAATTCATCAGTGGGGCCCATTAGTCAGTGTCTAGGATTGGAGCACATTGGAGCCTGTCCATAATGTCAACACGCTGAAATTGTGTCATTGTTTGCAGGTAATAGGAAATAGGAAATAGGAAAATGTTCATGTAATAATTGAAGATGACATGCTCTTCTCCAAATATAAGGTGTTTTACTATGAGATCATTTGGGGTAAAAAATGTAAGAGCAAATGTAAAAAAAAAAAAGCCATTATGTCACTGGAACACTGGAATAAAAATGCACAGAAAGGGTTGGTTATTAACAACTCCACCATTACTAAATCCATTGGTGTACATCAAGACCAAAGCAACAATATTCTTCTTACTCATTACATTCATCACAGAGCACATTGGTGCATTTACATATTTTTTCATTTTTATTTGACCTTGCATACCAGTCTCACTCCATCATGGCGTATAATAGTAGTAGTGGAGGATATTCCACTTTATTATTGTACTTGATTTGCTAACAACTGGATCTCCCTTCTGGGATTAATAAAGTCATCTTCTTCTGTGTGCTACTCACCGTGCAGCCTCTCAAATTCGGTGGGGTCCAGGGCGGCGATGGGGTCGGACTTGCGAGACGGCTTGCTGATGCCACGGGCGTTGACGGCTCGGACTCTGAAGTAGTAGGAATGTCCCTCGAACAGGCCGGGCACAGGGTATTTACAGATCTTAATGGGGTGGTCATTGCACTGGGTCCAGTTCTCTGTCCCCACCTCACATCTGGAATAGTAGAAGGGTAATGCAGGGGGGTGGGGGGGGCAGGTTAGCATAGAGAATAGGGACCAAGGAAAGGCATTGGGTTTGATGTCCGCAATTGTCCTCGGCATAATCTGTAAGATTCCTGCAAGGTGCCTAACCTCTACCGGCTCCTTGACTGTCATATTGGATAAACTAAATAGTAAAAATAGTTTTTTAAAAATGAACTAAATTGTATTTTACAAACATTACATTAAATTACATTTTACAGATTACATTTCAAAAACATACTGTAAAATGTCAGATTATATTAAAAAAAAACATACTGTAAAATATGCCAATTAGCTCATCCAGCATTTCAGCAACACATCTCACACAGAACACATTGCTGGGCATTAAGAGAGGGGGTTTAAAATGCCCTTCATTCAGAGGGGCAGTGGTGCTTATGTTTCATGGGCACCGGTGTGACCTCAACTAAACCTTCAAGAAAAAGACAAAAGCCAAAGTCCAGCCAATCCATCCATCCAATAGTCCTTCTTATAAATGATGAACCCTGTGGCTGAACCCCACTAAGTGCTATCAGGGCAGAGTGCCAGAGGATGCCATGCTGTCTTCGTGTGTGTGTGTGTGTGTGTGTGTGTGTGTGTGTGTGTGTGTGTGTGTGTGTGTGTGTGTGTGTGTGTGTGTGTGTGTGTGTGTGTGTGTGTGTGTGTGTGTGTGTGTGTGTGTGTGTGTGTGTGTGTGTGTGTGTGTGTGTGTGTGTGTGTGTGTGTGTGTGTGTGTGTGTGTGCGTGGTTGCCACAGTTGTGCTCATTCTCACTTGTCCACAAAATAGCCCAGGATAGGGCCCTCGGTGGTGGTATTAGGGGGCTTCCAGGACACGATGACGTAATCCCTGTTTGCATCATGTATCTTGATGTCCATTGGAGCCCCGGGAGCTCCAACTACAGGGGGAGGGCCGTCTGGAAGTACAGCGACCAGAGTAAGAAGGACGAATCAGTCAGTCTATTTAGGTCTATTATAGGTTTGCTGGACTTTAGGGGACAAATCCTAATTAACCATCAAAACTCTCTCTCTCTCTCTCTCTCTCTCTCTCTCTCTCTCTCTCTCTCTCTCTCTCTCTCTCTCTCTCTCTCTCTCTCTCTCTCCCTCTCCCTCTCCCTCTCCCTCTCTCCCCCTCCCTCCCTCCCTTCCCTCCCTCTCATACAATCCATCAGTTTTGCAGATGATGGTCTTCAGTCGTACAGATGATCTCTCTCTCGTTCGCTCCATCATGGTGTCTGACCTGAGACAGAGATGAAGGCGCTGTGCTCAGCCATGCCGCCCTTGGTCACCAGGCGCAGCGTGTACAAGCCTTCGTCGTCTTTGAAGAGGTTAGGGATGGTCAGGGTGGAGACGCCCCGGCCTGTGTTGATCTTCACCCATTTAGAGTCAAACAGACGGGTATCTGAGTATCACGAGGGGAGGAGAGTATCACCATTTAAATGCTATTGCCGTCTCATGAGATTCATGTTTCATGAATGTTTCTATGAAAAATAAGCAGTGGAATGGAAACAACTATGTAAGGGACAATGGACAGCGAAGCAGAGGGGTCTTGAATCACCCTGAATGGGTTTATTTCGCAATAATGACCGGCTCGCTGTGCATTATCCTGCCTATTACATGGAAATTGATAATTTGACATTCAATGTTTTTATTGATTTAAAAATGATTTTATTGCTTCCACTTAAAGAAATAGTCCATTAGATTCTACAGTTGGAAATAGCATACCATCGCGGTACCACTGGGTGTCGGGCTGCAGGTTGGCCAAGTTGGGACTGAGGTTCATGGTCGCTGTCAGAGAGGCAGAGCCACCCTCAGAGGCGAACACGGGGCTAAACTTCTCCAGGAAGGTGATGTTGATCTTAGTGTACTGGATCTTAGGGAGCATCGGTGCTGAAAGGAGGAGACAGAGACAGAGAGAGAGACAGAGAGAGAGACAGAGAGAGAGAGAGAGCGAGAGAGAGAGAGAGATAAACACATAGACGGTGAATAGAAAAAAAGAGGGAGAGTGGTGATGCTTAACAAGAGTAAGACACAGAAATGAGTGATGTGCAAAAAATACTAGTTCAGCTTCAGTAGCATCACACTTAGAATATATTTTAACAGCTGCCGTTGTCATATGATATATACAATTATTCCATCAATATTCAATAAGTCATTGACAACCTTACCAGTGTAAGGCAGCCATGCGTAGACACAGGACTCATCCTCCTGCCTGTACCCTGGATGGCGAGAGACAATATTGGTATTGTTTTCCTTTATATCATCATGATCATCACAGACACACACACACACTCACACACACACACGCACTTACACTAAAACACACACACTTAAAGCTGCATTAGATGCAAACTTTTTTCGATTGTCACTTGCAGCTGTATCCAACCCCATCGCTCAGCATACGCAGTGATCAAACGTGAGTGGATGATAATTGTGATTGTAGAGATTGTTTCAAGTAGATCCAGGTGCAGAGAGCTAGGAGTGCTTACTCTTGACTATGATAGAGGCCTGAGTGGAGGCCTGTCCATGGATGTTAGTCGCCACAGCTGTGTACTGAGCCGTGTCATTGGTACAACACCTAAAAAACAAAAGTGAACACAGAGGCAATGCTCAACATTGAATTAGTGATATATTCCTGCTTTTATTCTTTCGACAGAAGAAGCTTTGTTAGTTGTTTATTTTATTGTTGATGTCATGCTAAATGTGTAATGGGGGAACTCCAGTCTGACAGGCGCTGACACATTATTTGAGATGCCAGGGGTAATGTTGCAAACAATGCAGAATCCTTCTGCAGGAAATGTTTGTGGGGTGGTTGTGTGGTTGATGTGTGCTAGTGACATGTCTCATCTCAGCAGTACGTTTCATGCTGGGGAAATCGCTGCTGTGAGTCAGACTCATGGTGAGTGAGAAATCATGTTGAACATATACATTTATAGTTAATATAGAAAGGCTGAAAGCTGTATGCATGTATGTATGTATGTATGTATGTATGTATGTATGTATGTATGTATGTATCCCCAATACCATTTTTAGGGCTTTGAAGCTTCAGTAAGAATTACCCGTGAATATTCGAAGCTTCGACAGGGTAATGATGTGCAATAACAACATCAACTAATAATAATAATAATAATAATAATAATAATAATAATAGCCATAGCCCATGAAAACAAATTTGGAAATGATTCCAGACACTTAACTTTTTGGACAACTTACTAGCCTAGTTGTAGGCCTGCCACATGGTCAACTGTTGCAGTTTCAGTGCTGGTGACGTTAGATGAGAGCGCTGTGAGGCACAAAACTAAATGTCCGTCTGAGAATATCAGAATAAGTAATAATAATGCATAATGAATAATGTTGGATTACTATTTCTTATTTCATGGGCTATTTGGGATTTTTGGGGTAATGCATATATAAAAAAATAAATTAATAATAATAATAAAACAAATAAATAATAAAACAAACAAATACTTTTGTGTGTGTGTGTGTGTGTGTGTGTGTGTGTGTATGCATGTGTGTATGTATGTATGTATGTATGTATGTATGTATGTACATAGGCCTATACATACGTATGCATCTATGCATGTATGCACATTAAAATATACAAGTAAAATATACAAGGCAAGGTTTTCAAAGTGAAGGTGGTGTGTGTCATAGGCTTAAGTGTGTTCAAGTAGTTTAGAGAGTGAGTAGGAGGAGGAGCCACAGGTCAAGTGACCACCACAGCATTCTGAGGTGTCGTGTAGCGCCCGGCTCAGCACATTAACAGCTGAGTGCCCTTAAACTAGAGGGGAATGAGCAGGGGACCTGGTGACCTGTGTCCTGTCCTGAGTTTAGTGACTGTCGGGGCTCAAGGCTGGTAGCTTTTTATTTGACAGTGACTGAAAGAGTGAGTGAGGACGAAAACTCATGTTCATGCATTTAGACTCCTCAAGCAATATCCATCTTACTGGGTGAGGTAGAACATAATAATACAAATAAATAATTAAATAATAAATAATAATTTGCCAAAATGGACAATGTCCTTTTTGACAATGTCCACAATGAATTGTGAATGACATTGACTGTTCTATGAATAGATACTGAATTTAATTTACTTCCCCATTCAAACAGTGGTTACTGACGTGTGTAATGTGTAGTGTAATGTGTGTGTTTGTTTGTGTGTGTGTTAAAATAACACAACATGTAATAGCTTACACATCAATAACCTTTTACTGACCAACTCACTGTTTAACCACATTGAACATGCAACACATTGTACAATGTTCTAAACCTTCATAAAGGGGCTTTGTCCAGACTGGGTGATCAAACTTACCTGGGAATCTCCAGAGAACGCATTGCAACGTTGTCTTCAACAATGTACTGTCCAGCGGATGTGTCCAAGATTACACCATCTTTATACCTTGACCAGGAACATCAAGGGATGAGAAACCCATGCAATGCTGTCAAATACTGCCATTCATGCATACCTGCTGCATATTAAAGCCAATCTACTTCTCCATTAAAAGCTAACCAGGTTCATCACTAACTTCTTATTATTTCACATTGTGTCGAATTTCAATATGTACACATACTATAATAAAACCAGTAGTGATTTAATTCATAGATAGGTAGATTTTATTTTATTGACCTCAAAGTCGAAATTCATTTTAACAAAGTGTGGGAAAATGTGTGCATGTACTTAGACACAGTAGGACGCAATAATACTTATGTAGTATTGTATTGTATAATTAGTAATGACCAAATGATCTGTGAGTGAATTACCATTTCACAACAGGCATGGGGTATCCCTCCACGCTGCATAAGAGCTTGATGGGTGTGTTCTCAAACACGGTGTGGGACCTGAGTCTGACCAGGAACTTGGGGCCCCTGATCATGGACTCCTCACGCACATACTTCTCCACCATCTTCTTCCTCACCTGAATGCCAATGAAGAACAATGAGGACTGACGACGACCAAATGGATGTGTTAGTTAGCACACCCACACCCCATTCCTATGTTCTCTGTCTTAGTGTCGCTGTCTTTGTCGAGGTGTTTCCAGTCAGTTTCCATGTATTTATGTATTCTACATCTTTCATATGACTTAGGAACACAGAGAGCATAACTACACAGAGGACTGTCACCACCGCAGTGATGAGGGGATTTGAACGGCAAGCAGTGGATCTGCTAAAGCCACCCTAAGCCTCACAACTTTCCTGTCATTTCCTTCTGCTCAGCTGCTTGGCGTTTGCTCTGCTCGTCTGTCGGTAGGACAACTCTTCAGATCCACAGTATTTTTTTAAATGTAAAACGTCTTTATCTTGGTGATTATGTACACAGTGATTATCTTCTCCCTCCTCTCTCTGCCAGACAAACAAATTATATTTACCATCAACAGAAAATCTATAGTATAGGTATAGGCAGAGTATAGTGTATAATACTTTGGAAATCTATAGATATTCTTGTTATACTGTGCTTCGGAAGAATTAGCATAGCATAATATCAATGTGATTAAGCATAATGTTGTCATGTGACATAGCCGTGTCAGTTTGCCTGCTAAAAAAACCCAGAGAGAGAGAGAGAGAGAGCAGCAGACAGGGATCCTCACCACTCCCTGGATGCGAACTGCTGCTTTGTGCTGATAGTCGTCCACCACCGCCTCAGAGCTGAAGGCACACAGACAGTCACACTGGTTGATGGGGATTTGGAAAAAAAAAGCAATGTCTGCCCCATTGACTGGATACATGAAATGGCTAAGAACGTCTGCAATGTTTGTTTTCCAAGACACAAACACGATAATATAGTTAATACAGTTTGTTACTTGAAAAAAAGTTTTAGTGAAATGCATGGTACTTAGTTTTGGCCATGACATATCTGAGATAAATAGCTGACAGAGTCTGCTACATTAGCAAACAACTTAAATGTCATGAGACATTAGACACAAAAGACTAAAGTAAATATGTTGGAACATTTGATTACATTCATAATCATCATCATTATTGTCTTTGTCAATATAATTACCATTAACTTTGACTTTGACAGTCAATGAACTGTGGTACTAGTATAATGAGCTATATCCTCGCTAAATACAATTCTCTCTAAAGTCATTGTTTAAGGCAGACCTTCAAAAACAATGCGTAATATGTACTGGTATTTAAAAAGATTAGGTTGAACTTTATTTTTATCTAAGTATCAAAGTGTATTGCAAGCTTTCTACTTTCCCTCAATTTAAAAGCATGGTATCAAAATATGTTTAGCATTTCTACGTGTACTCTACTCATGGCATATAACTCCATTTTTGTATCAAAACATTGAAAAAAATATGATTGATATTTTCATAGAACTTTAAAAGAGTATTACAACCGTTATGGCTATCCAAGTATAAATTGCATCCTGAATGTCAATAAAAAGCTACATTTAAGAAAAACACATTTTACAATAACAGTTAATAGTTAAAAGTTAATAGATAACCACTTGAAAAAATCTCATTTACATTTAAACAACACACTCAGATAATGCAGATAATTAGTAAAGTAAGAGCAAGGATGAGGCTTGAGTCAGTGGAAGAAAGAAAGTTGCACTTAATTGCACACAAACACACACATAGAAGCAAACTCACACAAAAGACAAACACAAAGTTGATATGAACAAACACTTAAGACATAAATACCAATTGACAGTAAGCAGGTGATGAGAATAATTATTTTGAAAAGCGTTTGAAAAGAGCTGTCATCAATATTAAAATGTGGAGCAATGAGCTACAAGCCATTAGCACTTTCATGTACATTTTTTCCCCTCCATTTTACTATAATGTGCAAAAAACAACAAGATAATTAATATTGGATTGGTTTAGTCTAGTCCTTTTTACACAAAACGTATAAACGCAATCATAGTTCATGTATCTGAAGTTAGGAGTTGATCTTATATTTAAAAATTTCAATTTCAAATTCCCATCCAGGGCTATATGTATCACGAATACACAAATGTTTGCCTTTTAATTGTCCTTTCTGTTTTAAGCAATTATATGAATGTGTGGAAAACATTTTTGCGTATACAGCAGTTAAAAACCTTGTTATCATTGATTAATAGCATAATGTTTAGATGTAAACATACTATCAGAGCATTTCAGATGTTTTTAAGAGTTTAAGTTTGTATAAACCCTGAATTAGTTAGAAATAGGTTAGGTTACAAATGGTAGTCCCTGTTAGACTAGGCCTACTGTTTTAGTACTGTATTATTATTATAAGCACAACTACAAGTATTAGTACTAATACTACAGACTTTTTGGTTTTACCGAGAGTTATGTTGTTACGTTGTTTAGTTAAACTATACTATATTGGTATAGTGTTGCACCACTGTACCTGCTGTACTGTTTAACCACATATTGACTCTGTTTGTGGTGGTATTGGTGGTTGTAATTCCCAGGTCTCATCGACATGGTGACACTGTAGATACTGACCTGTGTGACACACAGGAACATGAATACGCACACATATACACATGCCTCACACACACACACACACACACACACACACACACACACACACACACACACACGTACATACACACACACACGTACATACACTCACAAACACACACACACACATGTCCATACACACGTACACATACATACCGTACACACACACACGTACATACACTCACAAACACACACACACACACACACGTACATACACACACACATACACTCACAAACACACACACGTGCACACACACACACGTACATACACTCACAAACACACACACACACACACACACACACACACACACACACACACACACACACACACACACACACACACACACACATACATACACACACACGCACGTGCATAAACACACACAAAGACACAAACATAAACACAAACACATGTACATAAACACACCCATACACACATACACAAACACACACACACACACACACACACACATATAAAGACAGATACATAACACACAGAAATCATGACATGTTAATCAAATGCAGTCTAGTCTAGTATGGCGATGTGTTCACCACAGATTCTATGTTTCATGTATTCATGTTGATACACAGCATCAGATTAAAGAATTGATCGCAACATAGAGGTGCACAATGACACACACACACACACACACAGGCACACACACACACACAAACACACGCCACTGAAAAAAGGTATGATGATGTTTTCACACACTTGTGAAAAACTTACTGCCACTGCCACTGCAGTCAATTTGCTATTCATAGAACACCATTACATCACTGTTCCCATCTTGGCAAGCTCAAAGCAGAGCCATATATAGAAAGTGTGTCTATTGCAATAATCCAATAGTGACCACATTTATTTCAGCCAATTACAAATTTGGTATGATTTTCCTTTCCTCAAGGATAATGAAATGATCTTAGTGAAATGTGCACATTTACATCCAATACTACACTAGAGGGAACAGCATGACACCTAGTTTACATACAAGCTGACCATCAAAGAAATAACAAATATTCATTATTATAATAAACTCAATACAAACCCTCACTGAAAGTTACATTGTGCTTTTTAAAAGTCTAAAACATAATGCTTTTATTAAATTATTTGTTATACTATAAGCTACGGCTGAATCTTGGCATGACTGGCATCCTCCCCACTCAGAATCGACATTACATCATAACTGTATTGCATCATATACACTAAGGCAAAAGAAAAGATTGTGGCCCTACGTCACTATTCTGGTGTCAAGTGATATCTGTAAAGTGAAACTTCCCCAACTCACAAGACATACCTGTATGGCTTAAGTATTTTGAACAGGCATTTAAACATACATATCCATGTCATTTTCTACTTTCTACTGTTAATTTAATTGTAAAGGGTTAGAAATTACTGACCTTACACCAGACTCTTATTAGTAGGCCTATAGAGTCTGGTGTCAAAGTATATAGATGTATAAGACATACCATTTATTTCTGAAATCACTACATGTCTCTTCTATTGTCATCCACCAGTTCTATGGTTATCATTACCTAGTAGCAGACCACTGTCAGTACTTTCACCCTGTACCCTGTCAGTACCATTACCTGTGTCAGTACCATTACTCTGCACCCTGTGTCAGTCCGATTACCCTGTACCCTGTGTCAGTACCATTACCCTTTGTCAGTACCATTACCCTGTACCCTGTGTCAGTCCCATTGTCAGTACCATTACCCTGTACCATGTGTCAGTACCATTACCCTGCATCCTGTGTCAGTAGCATTACCCTGTCAGTACATTACCCTGTACTTGTCAGTCCCATTACCCTGTACACTGTGTCAGTACCATTACCCTATACCCTGTGTTCGTACCATAACCTTGTACCCTGTATCAATACCATTACCCTGTACCCTATGTCAGTACCATTAGTACTCTGTGTCAGTTGCATTACCCTGTGTCAGTCCCATTACAAGGACTACTCATATGACAGTCAAATGACATCTGAACTTCCAAGTTCCCCTCCATGAACCACTTAAAGACTTCAGGACATAAATCAAAATCCCTCAGCTCAATAACCCATTAAATTAAACGTATATTTCTGTATGTCTTATGTTGTATGTTGTCTTATGTTAATACAAACCAGCCGTAATTCACGGTAATTTAACAATCAACTCAATAAAGTGTGAAAAAATGACAAATAATTTGCAAATAACAATTGTCATGAGAGTTAAATCAAATAAGCAATTAAATAACACTTAAATCTGTTAACCTCCCCAGAAATAGTTGCAAACAATATGTCAACAAGCAATCCTTATATCTGTCCACTGGGAGTCCATTAAATACATTACTGAGTCACACAATCCCTTCTGTGGCAAGATCTCTATCCATCTTCATTATATCACCCCGTACAAACAGCCATTATTTGCATTGCTCTTGAAGCATTCATTTCCATGTTCATGATAATACAATAAATCGAACAAACTCCCATGACCACATTCATTATGCTCAGCTTCACATGACATTACATCACATGGTTCTTCCCTTCATGTTACATGTTATGAACAACCACCCATCATCCTACCTTTGTCTACCTGCTACAAAACAACAATGGGACAGGTGAACCACAGAACGGATATTGATGGTAGTAGTAGTAGTAGTAGTAGTAGTAGTAGTAGTAGTAGTAGTCCTTACCCCTCAAGAGTTCCTTTGCCGAGCTTTTTGGTCGTAAGCCTGAGTCCACAGGGAGTCAGCCTTAACCAAGAAGCTGGCGACCAAAACCTCCACCCGTGTGTCCGACAGACACCCACCCGCTTCGTTGCCAAGGCCTTATAAGGTGAGGGAGCAGCCTATATATATCCTGGCTCCTTCAAGACCCTCAGCGGCGTTAGGGGCATTCTGCTTAAATACACTTGGCCATCGCAGAGCTCACAGGCGGCCATGTTTTCTCCATGGCTCCTGCTGTATTGCTGTTGCTGCATCGCTGATTGGTGACTTATGATCTTAAGAATCACAGGACATCTGAAGGAATAACAGATGGAGAACAATAGTCACATTTCATCCGAATGTTAACCATTAACACATAATACACATACATTAGCAATATACTCCAGTACTCTATTTCCAGTTGTATTGTACAGGCTGTTTAATCTGACCTATACAGTTTAGGTTTATTATTGCTGTACATTAAGACAACTCTGAGCCCTTTTCTCAGCTGATTCCTTCTGCACAGTCCCCAGTCATCTGAAGACTGTGCTGCACGCTGAACCTTTGCCAGGGGCCTATTAATATAAAGCTGGCTACAGTTACAACACAACTATTCCTGACACAGCTCAGAAGACACAGATCACATTCAAGCCGAGGGTAAATCACATGATGGGAGACAAGGCGGATGTATATGAACCTACAGGGGGGAGGGAGGTGAAGAATGAAAGCAGAAAGGAAAGGGGGGGGGGGGGGGGGGGGGGGTAGACTATTGTAGAAGGAAAGTAGAGAAAGCAAGAGAAGGGGTTTTGATCCCTGTGTCCTGTGAAGGAAGGACAGACACCACCACCATCCATTTTGCATGGTTTATTTATTTTTGCAAGTAAATGTACCTTTTTTGGCAGTAAGTCATCACATATATTTTTGTATCAGTTCTACATTTAGGGCATTTAGCAGACGCTTTTGTCCAAAGCGACTTACAATAAGTACATTTGTTAGGAGAAAAGTGCAACAGTAAACCGCTATCAGTAGAGTAAGGATTTCACAAGAACGAGTTTAAAGTACACCTAATAGAGTGGTGCAGGAATGAGTCCTAAAACGCGGAAATCTGTTAGCATTTAGGCACTTCTAGTTCCCTCATCTCGAGGTCTGTGGTTAACACAAACTGAAGAGATGGCCACGTTTTGGTCTACGACGTAAAACACAGCAGTAAATACCCCACTCGTGAATTTTTAAGCTTTTACGTGTCTTAAAAAGCTCCATTGGCAGTGTGGGCGGGATAAACGGTTGTCTTTCAAGTTCCCTCTGCACGCAATAGGATAGCGCTACAACCAATCAGAGCAACGAAGAAGGTGACGTAGTCAGAGCGACGGCTCTGACTACGTAATTAATCAAAACTCCGAATACATATTTCTTTTCGAGGAAAGACTTCAGTGCCGTTCTTTGTTCTTTTCTCAAATAAAATGTTAACTTCAAGTCTGGAAGAGTCGCGGCCAAAGCCGAGTCGAAAGACAACCGTTCGCCAGCAGCAGCCATTGTTTACATAGACGTAGACGCCTCATAGACTGACGCTGCCCGTTATAGAGCTGACGTAGCAGCGCGGCCGCCATCTTGGCAGGGGACCCAGTGCGCCCCCAGTGCATTCATTTCTATGGAGGAAGATGTATCCCCAACTACAATAATAAGCATAACTCCCTGAATTTTTACCGGATTTTCACACGGTTTGGTTTGTTACAAATGGCAGAGATTTATTTATGATACAGGACGAATTATTATTATTATTTTTAAATAATAAGAATTATTGTTCAATCTTACTTGTGAAAGGTAATCCCACGCGATCTGGTGTCAATACTGCGCCGTAAGCTGCACAAAATACTGGCATAGCTTGCTCTCCCGTTGACTCCTATGCTAGACTAGAGTGAGGAGACCCAACCAATATGGCGGCGACGCTGGGTTACGTTCCAGCACGTCATGAGGCGTCTATGTCTATATTATTGTTTACCTCTAACACGGAACCGTCGCAACTCTGTCGTCATGGTAGCCCGGCTTCCGACTCCGCCCCTCACGCTGTGATTGGTCTGACATACTTTGTGTTTCCAGCACCAAAAAGCCGACAGAGCCGTGCTAGACCTAGCCTGGTCACCAGCCTCTCGTACTACATTTCATTTGTACAGAGAGTCTGGCCACTCACCATTGACAATTGTTAACTAACTGAAGGCGGGTGCTCTGTTGAAGTTTAAAACTATTGGATCTGCCCAGTGCCACTCCGAATCTGCCATAACCAATCGCTAACGTTTGGTCGTGACGTATTTCATGCGCCAGAAACCACGTTGCGCGCAGTATACAAACGGCAGATGCAGTGAGCATTAGCATTAGCCTGGTTCCGCCCGCCTCCGTACTTACGCTCAATAACTGAAATTCGCGCACGACCTCTACGTCACTGTTCTCAGGCCGCGCCTCCTGTTCGCTGATTGGACAGGTAAAACTTTACCGGGAGAAAACCCGCGAATATGCCGAAAACCCAGACAGAGTACTGAAGGGAAATGAAAATTGAGCGGAAGTACGTCGGAGGGCGGAGCCAGGCTATGCTAGACCTACCTGGCTGCCAAATAAATTTGCTGCCGCTAGGGGGTGTCTAGATTTCTAGGCTACTTATTTTCTGCAATAATGCAAAATCCAATGGGGAAAACCCATCGGGGCAATTGCTCTGTCAGTTAGCATTGCGTTAGCTGTGCTGCGGTTTAAAACCGTACTCCGTAAACCGGAGGTTTTGGAGTTTAACACGCAGCTGCGCACAAAGTTAAACCTGATTGCTGTGTACTGACCGACACAGGTTCAGCTGATTCCTAGTTAAACTCGGGTTAAACTAGCCTAGAACTCTAGACACCCCCTAGCGGCAGCAAATTTATTTGGCAGCTAGTGTAGGTCTAGCACAGCTCCGTCCGCTTTTTGGTGCTGGAAACACCAAGTATGTCTTGTATGTCTGACCAATCACAGCGTGAGGGGCGGAGTCGAAAGCCGGGCTACCTAATGACGACAGAAATGCGACGGTTCCGTGTTAGGTAAACAATGGCTGCTGCTGGCGAACGGTTGTCTTTCCACTCGGCTTTGGCCGCGACTCTTCAAGACTTTAAGTTAACATTTTATTTGAGAAAAGAACAAAGAACGGCACTGAAGTCTTTCCTCGAAAATAAATATTTATTCTGAGTTTTGATTAATTACGTAGTCAGAGCCGTCGCTCTGACTACGTCACCTTCTTCGTTGCTCTGATTGGTTGTAGCGCTATCCTATTGCGTGCAGAGGGAACGTGAAAGACAACCGTTTATCCCGCCCATACTGCCAATGGAGCTGCGCCAGACCTTACATCTTTCTGATGTAGGTCTGGCTTGCCAGGCTAGGGTTAAACCGGAAGTACTCTGATTTCTCGTTATACTCCAGCAGACGCAGTCTTATCTTAATGTTGGATGCATTTTGTGCTATAATTACCAACAAAAACTTAATGGGAATGTAAAGTGAACTTTAATATAATAAAACGCAAATAATGTTGAAATATATTATGAAATAGTCTAGCCTACTTTTTGTGGAAATCTGAGTCTGGAATCTGAATCTGCCCTCACCTACGTCAATCAATCAATTACTTGTCATTGTTTTCTCTTGGTGTGCATGCAAACGTGATTAATTAATTGAAGACGAATTAATATGCGAGTAATTAGGGTAATTCCACGCCTATACATTCTCGGAGAAGGAGAGGGTCAGTGGCGCAAAAAGTGGGTATGCGCTGTATGCGGCGCATAGGGGCGCCGCACCAGGGGGGCGCCCCCGTCAACAACCGCGCAGCACCCCACCCCGTCAACAACCGCGCACCACGTAATGTTTATGGGGGGCGCCAAAATTGTTGCTGCATACCCCCCTGACACTGGGTAGTTGCACCCCTGGAGAGGGTAGTTAGGATGAACATGTCTCGGATAGAGAACTATAATGAGGAGCAGAAGTTATATTTATTGAACTGCATTCGAGGTGTTGTGGACACGGTGGAAGAGGAAAGACACCACCACCACGCTCCGAAGAAAGTCTGTTTGGGATGATCTCTCACATGTAACAGTAGATCTTCCAGCAGAAGACCGAGCAGCCCGACACATTTAAAGAATTTATGGAAGCGCTTGAAAGTTGAAGCGCGTAATGCTATTGCTGAGCGGACGCACGACCAAGACCTGAGCCCCGTGAGCCGTGAAATATCACTGCTCATTCCAAATCTACCATGTCCAATATTGTTATTGTACTGAAGGCCTATCTGGCGTAATAAGTGTAAATGTATCATACATTATTATTAATACTACTAATAATAATTAATACAACTAATTCTGTGTGTCGGTTATAATGGAGCCTTGTTTCATCCTGCAAACTGGTTTAGTCTCCTCTAAAACCATGTCCGTTTCGAGACTACACTAACACGCACAAAATACGCCTCTAGTGTCTGATGTGAATTTCTCTGAAGACAGCAATTGAGATCAAGGTAAAACGCAGCTGCAGGTTAAACCACAGGTACATACGACACAGCAATGGAGCTTAAGACGTCACGTGACTTCTTGCGTCACCGACGAGTTTAAAACCGTGTTAAACTCTAAAAAGTGGCTAAGCTAGCGACAGAGCAATTGCCCCATCGGCTTTTTGTCGAGGGAAACCAGGGCGATGCTAACTTCCGGGTTGGCCTACAAGAATACGTCATCCCTGCGCCACTCTATTGCTAAGTTAACCAATTGCTAGTATACAAAAGAGATAAGTGCGTTGTTTTTTGTGTTTTTTTAGTGGGAGGGCTAGTAGAGGAAGGATGCCATTGCAGGGTCCAGATGAACACTGAACAGGTGGGTCTTGAGTCTCTTGCGGAAAGTTCTCAGTTCCTTTAATCAGTTCTCAGTCCCTAAGTCCCCCTTTATCGATTTGGTTTTAAGACCATATGGTGGGGCTTTGTTGACTTTGTTGATCATGCATGCTTTGCTACGGTTGTCAGTTACAGAAACACTTGGTATTTGTCTGTAAGATGACACCATCGCACACCTCACCTCAGCATGTGTTTATCTTGATAGTTGAGACATGAGTGAATGAATACAATTGACTTTCATTAGTCTTGACTGTTAGATGGACCTCAGGTTCACATACCTACAGTTTTTCTTTGTTTCTTCCTGTCTCCTCTTTTTTCTTTATCTCAATGTATCTCTCTTCTTTCCTCGCATGTAGGCCTACATAAAATGCCACAGTTGCAATTCTAAATGGGTATCAAGAGCCCTCAGTTGGTAGTATGTGGTATTACATGCCCAGTGATATAGTATAGATTGCGGGGGGTTATTGGTATGACAAATATTTGTCTATAACCCTAACACAAATTACAGTAGGTGCAATCATGTCAACAACAAAAATAACAACAGTATCAAAAGCAACACAAATAACCAACATAATAACACATCGAGCTACTAGACTAATAGCACAGACATAACATTAACAAGTATAAGCACACAAAGACATGTTGTGTGCCTGCCATGCATCACTGTCCACAACATACTGTAATATATATGTTTTATTATTTGTATTGGACAAGGAATAAAAGTCAATTTAGCCAATGACAAAAAAACAGACCTCCAAAACGTCACACACTTCAACGGCCTGCGGTTCCTCCTCAGCTGAACCGTGTCACGTGTTTGGGTTTGTGGCCACCGCTTAACCAATCAGATGGTGGGAAGGAGCGGATCCTCCTGCTCCTCATACTGCTCCACGTTAACGCCCTGCTCCGCTCATGTGGGACACTTCTTGATTTGTTGTTCTCCATTGTGTCGGTCAAGGATAATACGGTAGTTTGTTGCTTTCACAAAGTTAAGACAAACAATCAAAGGTAAGAACAATGTTCGTGTCGCTACTCAGAACGTATACGGTAATAGCGGTGTTGTTTTTATTATTATATCGTTATTTTTAAGGGGAAGGAGCAGTGTTGTTTTGTACGATGTTTCTGTTGTGCTAAGTAAGTTTTTGATGGGTCAACAACAACCGCGTTGAATTGATCGGCTCAAAGTTAGCCAAGTAGCTCAACATTAGCTAGCTTCCTTCACGTTAACCTAAACAGTATAATAGTATGCGCTGTTTTTTGGGTGTTGATGTGTTGGGATATGTGTGAGGGTTTGCTTTAATTCGTGATTATTATTTGTGGTTGAGCCATAAGGAAGTAGAAGTAGTAACTCGTCCATGGATAGTACAATAGTCACTTATGCATTTAGTAATATATATATATATATATATGCAAGTAGATATATAACATATCTACTTGCATACGAAAACTCACACACACACACACACACACACGGAGTATTGAGGGAGGGACATGAATCCATCTTTTAATGTAGACATGTCGCATGTTGGAGTGAGTTGAATGCTTAACGGTTAACATGTCTAGTTAGACATGACGCTGCCCTCGGTCCTCCTGCTCTTCCTGGGAGCTGCCATGGTCTCCTCTGCCTCTGTGCTGTCACCGCAGTAAGTAGCTGTCGTGGTATATATGAACTATACATCACATGCACTATATTAGCTTCTATAGTATATAGTTAATTAAATAGCTAACGTGTTTACATGTCTACCTCCCCCAGAGTGTATTGTAAGTTAACTTGTTTACATGTCTACCTCCCCCAGAGTGTATTGTAAGTTAACTTGTTTACATGTCTACCTCCCCCAGAGTGTATTGTAAGTTAACTTGTTTACATGTCTACCTCCCCCAGAGTGTATTGTAAGTTAACTTGTTTACATGTCTACCTCCCCCAGAGTGTATTGTAAGTTAACTTGTCGGCCAACACTCAACTCTCCACGATTGTTTCCTTTGTTGTTGCTGCCCACGATGTGAAAGTTTCCTCATAAGAATCATGTACACCCATTATCTCGTTGAAGATGCTTGGTAAATGCTCCCATGTGTCTTCCCATGGTCATGCCTTAATTAAATCAAATAATTTGCTATCAAGTAGTGTCTTAAAATAAATTATTCTTCATCAGTAATGCTATGGGTTAGGGTTAACCCTAACCCTAACCCTGACCCTAACCCTAACCCTAATCCTGTCCACTACACTCATCCTGAAGTTCAGAGGTATCCTCTGAAGGTCCTGCTGAGTTTTTTGCCCAAGACCTATAAAATATTGTGTGCAGTAAAATAAGCAATACAATGCATTCTAATTAACATCTCTCTGTGTATATTGACATTTAAATTATATTTCTATTAAATGCAAATGAAACCAACAAGGCATGAAGGCATGCGTGAAAACAAATATAAAAACAAATATTTAAATCTTATGTATGATGACCCACAGTTTGAAAACCACTGTTCTGTGCACATGTGTGCCTGTGTGTGCAATCATGTCTATTTGCAGATACACATGGAAGAAAATAATCTTGACCCACCACTGGCCAAAGACCTTCTGTGATGTGAGTTCCCTTTATTTTATAGTCAACTTAAAATAAATCATCTCAACCTCTTATATATGAGAGGTTATATTCTGTAGTCCAGTCTGAGAGTCTCACACATGTGGAGATCCTTATCTTGTGACTAAATGCGGTTGGCAAATAACCCTTTTTTGTGCACTGCACATTTCAAACGAGTATAACAAGTATAACCTAACCCTGTGTAATGCCCTTTGTAGAATAACATCATAATTGTCACCTTAGGTATGTACAGTATAACCTAACCCTGTATTGTAGAATAACATATGTCAACACACGCTGAATGAGCAGCATTTAAAGGACCATGAAGGACATTTCCTCAAAATTAACTGCAATTGACCAAATGCCCATCACATGTCTGTAAATCTGGTCACTGGACTAGCTGTGTGTCATCACAACCTACACCTACACCACACCTACACACTACAATAATACAATGTTGTTCAATTGTAGATATGTTTGTAGCTTTTCTGCTATTCTTGCAAGAGCTTCCCTGTCTTTTTGTTTCATAGTTGCCCATATTTCTATATTGCTTTCTTATCAGCACACAAGCAGTATGTTTCAACACCACATTGTCATTTAAACAATGAAGGACGTTGATTCATTATAGGGGACAATTTGATCTCCCCCATTACAAAGCTTGAATTGTAAAAGCACAGCATTCTGAGATTTTGTATTTCAGAATGACTAAGAATAGTTCTAATAGTTGTCAATAATTGCAGATGGAACACTGCCATCCAAATCCACCCAAATTGAACTATTGGACAGTGCATGGACTCTGGTATGTATGTATGTATGTATGTATGTATGTGTGTGTGTGTGTGTGTGTGTGTGTGTGTGTGTGTGTGTGTGTGTGTGTGTGTGTGTGTGTGTGTGTGTGTGTGTGTGTGTGTGTGTGTGTGTGTGTGTGTGTGTGTGTGTGTGTGTGTGTGTGTGTGTACACATACATTGACTTGTGTGTTCTTTATATTTGTATTTATTTAGGCCAGATAAAGGGCAGTTCTGCAATTCATCTTGGACTTTTAACTCTTCATTAGTAGAGGTGAGTCTGTTGGGCTGTAAACATGTGTTTGCCGTCATTTCCTCTCTAATTGAGATGTGTCAATGTGTTGTGTTATGTGATGTTAATCTCTTTGTGTTTATCTTTCATCTCCAGGACCTCATGCCAGATATGGAGAAAAGCTGGCCAGACCTTATCAAACCTAATACCACTGGATTCTGGTATACCATCAATCTATACTAGCTAATCTTATGCACTACATTGTTGTCTTCGTAATTCTTACTGGCTTGTATCTAAGGGTTTAAATAGCAATTTTTCTTTGGGCAATTCATTGGTGAAATAAGGTACTGATGTGCAGAAATGTAAATTAATCCATTTTAATGGCTTGAAATGTTAATTTGTTAAGTCAGCCATCTGAACACAACTTTTGTTTGCAAAGACCTGCATTCAGATTTTTGGTTAAACATATTACAAAAATAAACGCTGATCACGTTATTAAAAAGCTATTGCACAAGATGAATTGTGGACAATTAATTACAATAAATTAATACTTGTCCTGCATTTAACATCATTACTCTAAATTCCCCTGACTCTCAATGACGGTAGGCTACACTTAACCATAGACACATAGTCCTTTCATTGATCTCGGTTGTAGGATGCAATAACCAGCATCTTACTGGACAACGGGCTTCACTCTCCCCGTGTAATTTTTATATATTTATTTATTTTCAGTTTGTGCAAAAAAGTAGGCCTAGAGTACACTAGTCATTATTCACACATTACCATGTTAGTTGAAACTATTTAAGTATCTTTAACCTCAAAGGACAAGGCTGCTCCCTGCTACTTCCTTCTGCTTTATGTGAAACTAACTGGCTACTCCGCTGCTTTAATGGAAGCTGAGCGAGAGTGATTCCCAATTTCCAAAATAATGATATCTCTAAATGGCATAATCGAAGGGTTACTAAGACGATTTCAGCCTCAGTACTTGCATGTCAACATAGCGCTGTTGACAGCACTCTGTTCATGGGCATGGGTTTCATGAAGAGTCGGTGTGTTGCACAAATACAGTTCTGTTTAAATTTTGAAGTTCTGGCATTGGCAGCCTATATTAATCTATACGCTTACTTAGCATACTAGTCACTTATGTTTAATATTTTAATTGTCGTTTGGCTCAGTTTATTCATCCCAATGATGCATTCATCAACATTAACAGTTGCATTGGCTGGAGCTGTCAAATTAATGACATTTTTGAGCTTTTTTAGAAATCAAAAATAAGGATGTGATTGAAGAGAGAATTCATTCTATATTCATTCTTCGTCGCAGCGGTTAATAACGTTATTTACCATTAAAAATGCCGTAAGCTATTGATTGACTACTTGAAATAATAACACACGTGACCTGCAGCCTTTCCATGCACAACGCGGTAATACTGTAGGTCTATGCCACATCACAGTGACAAAAAGTTTGGCATCACCCATGTCCATTTCCAGATCAAGTTTGTTAATACGACTCTTAATGTTCTGTTAATGTTATGTTTGGTGAATGAAAATAATATGAAAAGCCGAAGCTAAAAATTAAAAAATGTCAGTATTTAAAAAAAACTGATCGGTGCATTCCTAGTAACCATCTAACATAATGGAATCCAACTGGACATGTTTTATGCAACCCTAACAATTCTGGACTTTCTTTTTCACTCTTTCTCTTCTCTTGACTCCACAGGTCAGCCACACCAATTATTTGCATCTAAATATGCAACACATTTTATGTTATGTGCGTATAGTCTAACTCATTTGCCCTTTCTTTATGCATCTTCTTTGTTTGATTAGGAAATATGAGTGGAGCAAGCATGGAACCTGTGCTGCCCAAGAAGAGATTATGAACAGTCAGCATAAGTACTTCAGCAAAGGTCTCGAGCTCTACCATAAAGTGGATCTGGACAGGTACTCCCCCCCCCCCCCCCCCCCCCCCCCCCCCCACATACTGTTGTAAAACCTACGTAGTAACAACAGTTTCACAATACAGACCTGACTGTTTGTGCCCATTGAAAATCACTACCAAGGACGTTAACAAAAATATACCAAATTCATGTGTTCCTATGTGTTTCTAAAAACAATAGTGTGCTGAAGAAGTTAAACATCACCCCATCAGCCCAATACTACAACGTGAGTCTGTTTTACATTTAACAGCAATAATAAATACATTCTACTTATCAGTTATTAACTTCTCCTTTCCTGTCTCATATGAAGCTTTATATCTTTACAGCTTTATATATTTCTTATTGATGTATATTGAGATATACTTCTACAGTGTTTCCGCTATATACATTTAGCAGCGGCGGCCCGCCGCTGCTAAATTATTGCCACCGCTGGTTCAAAAGTGTATAAAATGTCATGACGTCATGCAGAGCTGTCCGCTCCACTGAACTCAAACGAACGGTCGTCCGTCCGCTCGCTCGCTCTCCACTTTGAGGATGAGCAACTGGAACAGTGACGTCAATCACTCACGAAGTCATGACAACCAAGTAAACAACAGCGCGAGGACAGCATGTTCTCCTCAGGCAGACGAGGGCGGACAGGAGGGATGTCACGAGAACCGGTACTTCGGTACCAAGTCGATGCGACAATTTTAAAAACGTGACGGTACTCGTTTCTCTACACAGGGCTGATAGCGTTCCGGCACCACGCCGGAATTCTGGCGTACCGACGTGTCAGCGGAAAAAAAAAAAAAAATCAGGTTTGCGTTCGCGTGGTCTGACATCGTCCATCGTGATGGCTGACTGACATCACGATGGAGAGCCACCATCGTGATGCCACGCCCCCCTCGTCCGACACACACTAATCCTATAGTCTCTTCTATAGTTATTACCTAGAAACTTTGCAGGGATTGCTCTGTAAATAAGTTGAAAATATAATTAATGGTCCATATAAAGTGCTGTAAGTTAACTAGGGCTGCCCCCTAATAATCGGCTTAGTCGATCAACGGAGGCAGTCGAATACGTTTTCATTAGTTGAGCAAAAAGTAAAACATAAAAATAAGAAGGCATGAGCATCGCAAACCGAATACATCCGTGGTCACAACAAGCCTTGATTTAACTCATCGCTGCAGAAATACTGACCAATACACCTGGGCAGGTAGACACATAGGCAGGTAAACACCTAGGTAGGTAGACACCGCTAGACATGCGGGACATTAGTCCCGCATGTCTAGAGGTGCCCGGTGATCGCGGCTTTAGTTCGCTGTGTCTGATCGCTGTAATTCGGAGCGTGAATGTTGGTTGAATATCTAATATCTTTCTAACTTTAAAAAACTCTTTTGTATTTTTTAAGACGATAGTCGCACATCCCTCGTAACTACGCCCGTGAAGGTGAACCCTCCCGGACTCCGCTATTAACATGAACCGCTCCGCCGAAGGAGCCACACATCCACACGCACCGGACACCAAAATACCAACAAACATGTTTTCCATTTGCTTGCTTTTAAATACAGTTGTGTACAGTTATACGGTTAAATACGATTATTAAAAGTGTTCATGTCTCCTTCCTGGTCCAGAACCGCTTGGTCCACGCCGTTAATAGGTGGCCCGCTTCGTGCGTGTGCTTGTAAAAATTATATTTAAGCCTGATTATTACGGTATTGTATTATCTGTAAAGCAGCACAAGGTTAACAGTGTTTATTTTATAACTAGGGCCGGGACTCGATTAAAAAAATTAATCGAATTAATTAGAGGCTTTGTAATTAATTAATCGAAATTAATCGCATTTTAATCGCATATAAATATTTGACCTGAGAACAGTGAGAAGTAATTTTTTTCACATGGATTTTTAGTATACCATTGAATAATGACTGAATACATAAGCTTAAGCAACAAAAATATTGTTTATTTTTGTCCAACAGACCAGTGCAATTTTTGCCATTAAGTGTAGCAATAGCATCAGTGGCGGTTCTAGACCAGTTTTAATGGGGGGGCCAGGTTGGGGCCGGCTTTTGTGTTAGAGGGGCACACCGTCATTTTATTATTGATGCAGACTCCTCGTTCGGGGGGGCCACAGGGGGGTCCGGACTCAGAGTTACGGGGGCACTGGCCCCCGCTGCCCCCCCCCCCCCCCCCCCCCCCCCCCCCCCCCCCCCCCCCCGCCCCCCTAGAACCGCCACTGAATAGCATATTTAGAAATATAGTACATTTCAGAAATTCAGGTAGCCTATAGGTAGGTAGACCTTCTGTAAACTATAATACTTTGTTTTTTTTAAGTAAAACACAATACTTTCAAGTACATTCAGAACATTGGAAACCCTGACTATTAGAGGCCATAACAGACTTTGTTGATTTACCAAGAGCTGGTTTCTCGCGCGCCTCCGATCTACAGCCGACGGGGGGGGGGGGGGGGGGGGGGGGGGGGGTGCGCACGATCGTAACACACCACGGACCTATGACCGGCGGGGGGGGGTCTCAAAAAGTAGGACAAATACGTGTCCGGCTTGATGCTACAGGGCTTTGAAAAACCGGACAGTCCGGCCTAAAGCCGGACGAGTGGCCACCCTATACTTGAGGCTCGATGTGCTGCGGTGATATGCGAATTCCTTGTTGCATAGCTTGCACACAACCATGCTCTTATCAAAGCTTCCATCCGTTCGTTTTTTGTAACAAAATGTCCCATCCACGGGGCCAACCAAAGCGGTCTCATCAGCTACTTCGTTCATGTTCACTGTGGTTTGTTGTTGTCTGAACTCATGAACGCTAGTTGGTGCTCCAGTATAATCGGTCAGCCTGAAACTCATCCAGTGAGAAACGTTCCGCGGTGCAAAAATAAGTGCGATTAAAATGCGTCAATTATTTTAACGCGTTAATTATGGTGTAATTAATTAATCTTAATTAATGCGTTAAAGTCCCGGCCCTATTTATAACACTAAATTAGAGATTAAAAATTAGATTAACGCGATTAAAAAACATAACGCACTAAACATGACTGTAATTAATTGATCGCAATTAACGCGATAGTTTGACACCCCTAAAAATGATATTTTTTAATTAGAACTAAATATTTATGTAAAGAGATGGTAGTCATGGACTGCAACTTTATGAAGCCAGGGGAAGACACCAAACTTGTCGATGAAGGCATAAAGAATAAATGGCACTGGTCAACGCTGAAAATGAAGACCAAGCTGCCCTCTGTAACAATAGATGTCAATAAATAAGTTCTAAAGTGTGTTTTGCAAAGTGTCATTTTATTTCATATTTTTAAATTACCCATTGATATTCACTCTGACCGCCGGCGTACCACCCACCCTTTCCCCCCGCTGCTGAAAAAAATCATAGAGGAAACACTGCTTCTAATTATGTTCCACAGCACAAAAGGTAGTAGTTTCACAATAATGGATATAAAATTATGATGTGGCTACCTTTTTTTGGCCTATTCTTTTCTATTAGCCACATCACGTGACGTCAAGCTTCAGTCTGACAAAGCAAACAAAATGGCTGATATTCTTTTAATTCTCAGTAGAAAATGCTATATAGTTTCAGCATTAAAATGTGTTTTGATAACATTCATAGTGAGAAATGTGCATTTTATTTTCATAATCTTCGTTCAGTGAATGTATATGATGTTTATTTTGTTAATCGTGCTGCAGAGCACGATTCAATAGATATTTTCGTGGGTTGTCCATTGTGTGCGCTTCATTTTTTTGTCTACTTGGTGGCAGTGTAGCAGATTATTCGGTCACTTCCTGTTGGGCTAGATCCAACAAATTTTGGCCCCTATTAATGATATGTTTTTTAAATCTTCTGATGACCTCTGAACTACCCATTTGAATCACCTCCAGTTGGGCTAGAGCCACCATGATGAAATGATTGATAATTAGGGATGTCCGATATTATCGGCCCACCGATATTATCGGCCGATATTGGCATAAAAAATCAATATCGGAAAATATCGGTATCGGTTTTTTAACCGATACCGAAATCGATTTTGAAATAATTTCAGACATCTGTTATGTTTCAAGTGAGGACGTGGTTTGATGACATCATCAAACGCGCCGCGCCGTCTCAATAACAAGCCTGGGCATGTGTGGCCGTGTAGCGGGACGCTAGTTGTAGCTGTGGTTATGTCGGTGGTTTGGAGTTATTTCAAAGTTTCTACGTTGAATAGTAAAATAGGGGTCAGCGCAACATACTAACGCATTCTGCGAAACAGTCTCATCACAACCGGTTCAGGTCCGCTGTACCACTCACATTATTTTATTTATTAATCCGCACTTCCAGACCGTCACCGGGGCTTCAGAGTAATGTGTCCGAGGAGAGCAGCCCTCTCCCGGACACACACGCTAGCTTTTACCGCTGTTTTGTTTTTATTTATTAATCCACACTTCCGCTCGGCATAAAGCCTATTGCAATGAGTGTAAAGCGGAGGTTGTCAAGTTATTCTCAATAACTGGTTCATACAACGTCGTATTTGGAGTCTGTGTTTATTTTTACACCTCGCTACCGCCGCAGTCGGCTAGTGCGCATGACCGGAACTCCCCCATCACTTCAAAATAAAGGCACTGCTTACACTATTATACCATAATACCACATCTCCCTTTCTTTGAGAACAAAGGGTGGACTACCTTTGTCTCTTCAGGTCTTAAGGGGTTAGGGGTTTATTCTGCCCTTTTGCTGGAAGACCTGTCCCTGATCTGTCCCTGATCTGTCCCTGTGTTAAGCATGCACAATAGAAATAAATAACTTACACATTACCATACTGTGAACTATTACTTTAGCAGGCTGTGTTCTTCAAAACTTAAACTCTCAGGTTTCACATAAATGTAAACAGTAAAGCAGAACAATTTCACAATCACCGTTCACTCTCCTTTTTTTCATTTTTTTTTTTTTCATGTGGCCGCATATATCGGTATCGGTATCGGTTGATATCGGTATCGGAAATTAAGAGTTGAACAATATCGGTTATCGGTTATCGGTAAAAAAGCCAATATCGGACATCCCTATTGATAATCGTATATGTCCTTTAGGACAGGTCCCTAGCTCACTCCCAAGTGTACTTGACCTCAAGGTCACCCTCCAATTACACCACATCTAGCCAAACCGGAAGTGATTCTAATGGGTAATTCAGAGGTCATCAGAAGATTTAAAAAATGGGGGGAATGACTTGGGAATAAGATATGATATGAAATTATATGATTGATATATGATATGATATATTATATGAAAGAGGGCCTAAAGGACATATAAGAATATGAATTTGCTGGCTGTAGCCCAACCGGAAACGATGGAAATGGGTTGGGTTCTTTTTCATCTTTGTTGAGAGTTGCACATGCGCAGCACTCATCGGGCAAGAAGAATTCGTAATAAATAACAAACTAAACATCATATACATTCACAGAAGATTATGCAAATAAAATGCACATTTTTCACTATAAATGTTATCAAAATGCATTTTAATGCCGAAACTACCTTAAAATATATATATTGCATTTTCCAATGAGAATAAAAGGAATATCAGCCGTTTTGTTTTGCTTTGTCAGACCGAAGCTTGACGGTCACGTGACGGTCACAATTTTAGAGCCGTTATTGTGAAACTACTACGTTTTGCGCTGTGGACCAACGTAGATATTACACATTTTGAAGTGAGACTGGGTTGGTGCATTTAGCATCATAAAATTATACTCTATGAAATCCATTGCAATGTCACGTAATTTCAGTCTTATCGATTTCCTTCTATTCCTTCACGCCCATTTAACGGGTGGTCTACGAGACATGCCAAACGACTCACATTACAACGTTTAAAGACGTTGAAGAAGTGTAGGGGTGTAGTCTCCAATATGGAGTTTATTAGCTGACTTTGAGATGTATATTCATATACTTTTTGACATTTTCCTGACAAGATGTTCAGTAGGTATGTACTGAATTCATCCCACTTTAACAAAGGTTGTTAGGATGCAGGTACAGTTATTTTTAACTGCCTCCTAGCTCGTTGTATCAAGTCACTACTAATGTCTACATGTATGTTTAGTTTGCAGCCATCGAATCCGCAATAGAGAACTTCTATGGGGTTAAGCCTAAAATCCAGTGTGCACATCCAACCAAGGTACATTGAAACCAAAGCTCCCTCTCTGTCTCACTCACTCACACTCACAACATATTTATTTGTGCAGCTTATTTACACTGTGCAATTATTTCAATTATGTATGATCATAGTCTAACAACCAAGTTTGGCAAGCTTAGTTGCTACAATATGGACACCGTCAGCACCACATTGTGGTGACGGTGATCTGCTGATCACACTGTGCGTGGTGGTATCTACTTGTCACATGCTTCCTGTCTGAATTCAGCATTTTTCTTTCAGTCTCCTCTCTCTTGTATTCATTCAGTCACCCACAATTGGATAAATCAGATACAAATATGTTCATATGTTCATGTACTAAATATAGATATTAATGAAAAAAAAAATCTACTAGCTGGTAATATATGGGCCTACAGCTTCAACCCTACATGCATGATATTAAACTATGTAAGTTTATGTACTTTCTTTTAGAATTGCCCTGTTTTCTAGAGGTTTTGAGTATATTTGTCAGTGAGTTTGTCATTGTTGTAATGTGTACTACATTTATCAAAGAATGGCTGTTCATCAATAACTAACTAAACCAGAAGTGTGTTTCATAATTGTTTCATATTTCACAGGAAAAGGATTCACAGACTCTGGCTCAGATTGAGATCTGCTTCAACCATGACATGACCTTCCTCAACTGCGAGAAGGAAAGCGTCGGCAAGGGTGTTGCACGGCCATCTGCGCTTGGTGTCTGTGACCACAATATCCCTGTGTACTATCCACCGCTATCCTTAGGTGTACAGTAGCACACTACAAAGCAATACCTAAACCAGTGGTCGGCAATAGGCGGCCCACGGGCCAAAACTGGCCCGCCAGCAATAATATCTGGCCCGCCAGATTATTTTGATAATCTGATTTTTTTTTTTTCTTTTTAATTTTACAATATCGGACTGACAGTCCCACATATAGCTATAATATACAAATAGAGAATCTACCCCCACCTGAATAATGCTTATTATACTTTTATCCATGTTGAGAGTGAATGACAGACAAACATTCACGAACCAGGCCGCGGGCTGCACTGTAGTCAATTTCTTAAATTAGCCTTTGATTATGTTCTGGCCCGCCATCTAATGGCTTAGAAAAAAATGACTTGCCGACTCCTAACCTGAACCCTTTCTATCCACAGGATTATTTTTCATCAGCAGTGTTTTAGTTGCTGATAACAGCCTTCAGAACATTGATTCCTGTATACCTAATTTGTCACTCAAGACAAAATGTGGAATACAGACAACAGGAACATACAAGTCAATGTATGTAGTCAAATAGTATGTGAGGGGTTTATTTCCCAAGATTAGACCAAGATTGCTGGTAACACACACATACACACACACTCCACTAAAACTACAACTTGGTACTGTATTATTTTTGTCTGAATTGAATTTGAAGCAATCATGTAAACATTGTCATTATATAGGAAGTAATCCGTAATACCACAATGACGTCAGAAGCAGTTAGGTTGGCAAAGTCTAACCATAGCAAGTTGGATCTCTATAGAATGATTAAATACACACACTCATGTGCCTTTTACTGCAATGGACTGTAGGACAATGTTTATAATCTGCCTTTATCAGTGTTGCAAAGTTCTGCTGTATTTGTTAATGCTGTGAATCATGTGTAGGTATACTAGGCTCACAGCTCAATAACTAATTACTTGATTTGTGTGATGTAATGTTAAAGAAATGTGTTCTTTCATTATTGGTACTATTTAAAAAAAAATCGAAATAAAACATGTTTGGTCTAATAATGGTCTGAGGGCATGGTTTAAATGGGTAAATGAAATCAGTGTAAACAGGTTTTTCACCATCGTGTGGTGCAACCTCTGCTCAAGTTTCAACACATTCAGTATTTTCTATCCTACATATTGAAAACAATGTATTGTATAACTTTACCTGTTTAAAGTGAAACAAACCCACTTTAATGTGTAGCCTTGCATTTATGTTATGTTTTACATTACATAATTTATCAATATTTTCGTGTTTTGCAAGATCTTGCGTGTAGTTTACTTCTGTGAATACAAAGGGCAGTGGTTCAGTGTTGACAATCAATTGATTTGAATCTATGAAAGCTCCCATCTGTAACGAGATCCTGTTTGACAAGGGAGCATCTGAGGTTGGATGAAAACAAAACATTGATACCAATGAAATCACCGGAAAACTGACGCGGAAGTTAAGAATCAATTATATAATTACACAGCTATTTTAATTATGTATAACATACATAAATATGCAGATGTCGACCAACTGCGTGCATGCACATCTATCAAGGAATATTAACGTTATGATCTCTTTGAAATAGCCTTAATCCACCAGATTCATAATCCCTCGTCCTTACCCACACAGACAAACAGTTTCAACATGGCTAAAAATCGATTTAACGTTAAGCGCATTCTCAGACTAATAAAATGTATAATATAACGAATAAACCTGTTAGTGATTTAAAATTGTTATTTGACGATTTTAATTACATCTAACTGTGTCCTGACTGACCTCCCCTTGATCAAAATACTGTAAAATTACTGTTGCACTCTACCCCAGTCCTGACCTTGTTCCTCTCTCTCCCCCTCTCTCCTTCTGGGCTTATGTAACACTGCAGTTCTGCAAAGCTGCTGATGTGACAGATCCAGGTACACACACACACACTGGCCTAATCATGCTGTACTCACTGTGAGTTGTGTTGTACAGCACTGTATCACCATGACATCGGTTTCTATACGGCGACGTGCTATATGTTCCGTTGTTGTATTGATTTCTAATAGGCACCTCCGCTGTTCTCCATTGTTTCTGGGTCTGATGGTGTCCCTGTGTTTGCAACGTGTGTCTGTCTGTCTTGAGGAAACAGGGATTGATGGCATTTGAGAGGGGTGGAGTGGGGGGGGCAGAGGGGAAGAGCGAGCGAGAGAGAGAGAGGGGGTAGACAGGAGCAGTGAGACAGGTCATGCTGGCAGGCCATGTGACCTGCCCAGCTGTTGTTGTTTGTTGGTGATGAAAAAAACTAAAATGCAAGGGCAGGAGAAAGGAGGTTGGGCGGGGGAAATGAGAGGGCTAAGTCTTTGGTGAGGGAGGGGTTCACCTTTTTGGCACACAATGTAACCAGTGACAATCCCACGTTCTGCAGCAGGGGGATAGAGAAGCCCCCGCTGCACAGACACGCACGTGCCCTTTGTAGCGGGTGAGGGTGGGTGATGGCAGATCAACTCACACACACGAGAGAGAGGAAGAAGAAGACAAAACTCAAAGAAAAGCGAGGAAGGGAGATCACACACACACACCCCTCCTTGCACCGATCCAGCCCAGTAGATTTATGTCATCTCTCTCTCTCTCTCTCTCTCTCTCTCTCTCTCTCTCTCTCTCTCTCTCTCTCTCACGCGCACGCTCTTGCTCTCTTTCTCTCTCTCCCTTGCTGCAGCCACATTCTGCTGCCCTGCTGAGAACAGAGGACAGTGTGAACACACAGAGGTTCAGAGAGCTGTGCTACTGCGCAGTCATCCACTCTCTGCAGGCTGGGATTCACAGAAAAGGCACGGAGAGGGAGAGAGACAGACTAAGAGACAGAGAAGAGGAGACAGGTAACGATTGAAAGCAGCAGAAGGACAACTTCACAATGGAAAAGGATGAAAATGTCTCACCCGCTGCATTGTGGATAATCAGATACCATAGTTAGGAGGGAAAACAAACCCTATGAAATAGAGACTACTGCCTATCTTCTCACTCTGTCTTGGGACCCCTGACAGGGAGATGGTCCTTAATATGGGATAGATAGACAGGCTACCTTGTTACCATGGATACTAACATGCGAAAATTCACAGTGCGAAGATGGTTTTCTATTTATTTGAAGAACAAGGCAGCAAGAAACAAAAACAATGCAGGCTTTTGTCAACTAGAGGTTAGTATATATCTCTATGTGTCTGTCTATTTATATCTGTATCTATATCTGTCTATCTATCGATCTATCAATCTGGAAAATGAAAGTTAATTACAATTCAGTTAATGTGGCAAGTGTATTGGGTATGAGTATGGAATACAAGTGTGTATTCATGTTTGTGCATGCATGCGCACATGTGTGTGTTTAAATGTCTGCCATTGTGTATGCAGGGGAGCATGTGATGGTAGGATGGAATATATGCTAGTACTGCTTTTGCCTAGGTGCAGAATATTTGCTGAATCATATGGGTGTTATACGTGGTCTTTCAAGCAGGTCGGCAGACACAAATAAAAGCATACACATGGCCAGCAGAGAGACAGGTAACCTGATCACAAAAGGTTAGTATGCAGGCAGATTGACAGATAAACTGACAGACAGATTGATCTATTGTTAGGCAAGGACAGTAGCTGTAGCCCAATCAGAAGCGGTGTGTGTGTGTGTGTGTGTGTGTGTGTGTGTGTGTGTGTGTGTGTGTGTGTGTGTGTGTGTGTGTGTGTGTGTGTGTGTGTGTGTGTGTGTGTGTGTGTGTGTGTGAGAGAGACAGAGGGGGGAGACTTTGCTGCTGCTTATCCACCTGAATATTGGGGATATAAATAGACACGACTCCCCCTTCCCTCCCGCCTTGCTGTTATCCACTGCTGACGAATCAACCCGACAGGCGAGCCAGCTGTCTACCAGTCTTACTACCTGTAGGCCTATGTCTACCTGGCTCACTACCTGTATGTGTACCTGCTTACTACCTGTCTACCAGTCGCACTACCTGTATGTCTACCAGTCCACCTACCTGTATATCTACCTGTCTACTTACCAGTCTTACTACCTGTATATCTACCTGTCTACCTACCTGTATATGTACCTGTATATCTGTATACCCGTCTACCTATCTACCTGTATATATATATATGTACTGTATACCCGTCTACCTATATCTACCTGTATATATATATGTATACCCGTCTACCTACCTGTATATCTACCTGTCTAACTACCCATCTACTTACCTGTATATCTCCCTTTCTAACTACCCGTCTACCTACCAGTCTACCTGTATATCTACCTGTCTAACTACCTGTATATCTACCTGTCTAACTACCTGAATATCTACCTGTCTAACTACCTGAATATCTACCAGTCTACTTGTATATCGATCTGTATCTACCCGTCTATCTACCAGTCTATATGTATATCTACTTGTATCTACCCATCTATCTATCAGTCTAACTATATATGTATATCTACCTGTATCTACCCGTCTATCAGTCTAACTGTATATGTATATCTATCTGTATCTACTCGTCTATCTATCTATCGACCAGCATCTGCCCGTCATCTTCTTGCATCTATCTGTCTATCTGTCTTCCTACCTGTCTCCCTATCTGTATGGTTCTGACTGGCCCTGGAGTCAGACTGTGACAGGGCAGCGACTGAGCCTGCTGCAGGTGAAGAGTGAGAGTCTGTCCATTCCCCATCCTGTCCCTTTATATATCACTCTACACCAGTCTGTGTGTGTGTCTGTCTGCCTGTCTGTCTGTCTGTATGCGTGTGTGTCTGTCTGCCTGTCTGTCTGTGTGTCTGTATGCCTGTCTATGTGCCTATGTGTGTGTATGTGTGCATGTATGTGTGTGTGTGCATGTGCGTTCAAGCTTTAGTCAATAAAGCATAAACATTCATGGATAAAGCTTAGATAAATATATAAATAAAGGTTTACCAGCACAGTATCTAAAAGAGTAATGCATGTTGATATCACTGGGGTCACCACTCACATGTAATGACTAAAAGCACAGATGTAACAACATCTCAAGTGGTTGTGGTTTGTATTCATGTAGTACAAACACATAGTGGTATTAATGATGTGTTGTAAATAATTACACCTCTTTCAGTGTCAGACATTTAATTTTTCTAGCAAGGTTGAACTTGTTCTATAATGAAAGGACTACTGCTCTTACTTCCACAACAAAAATAAATATATTTATATTTATTAAATTAATTAAATTATTAATTATTATATTTATATTTATTAAAAAATATTTATTCTTCTTATTGACCAGCCCAAAGGATCGGATCAATTACCATAACCAACCTTTAGAACCAGAAACAAACCTCAATTAAGTTATATACTGTTCAGACGAACACAGTCATATTATTACTATAGCATAGCATTGATATGTGTTGCCCATTATTTGCATTATTTATGTTCTTGTTGGACTGGTGTTGGGATGTGTATGAGGGAAACATCTGTTGATTAGTCTATGCATAATACCGCTGGGACAACTCCACTTAACCTCCTCCTAAGTCCTTTTTTTCATCCATGTCTGCAGTGACTATTATGTTTATGTCAGTTTTTATGTCAGTTTGTCATCATTTATATTAGTTTATATTTGTTGCTGCATTTCTTGACCCTTTATAGGTTACGTAATATTTGATGTCTAGTTGCATACGCAGTAATTCCTACTTGTTGTCATTTGATTCAAAGCAGCTAGATAAAAAGCACAAATATACACTTTATTCATCCCAGGAGAGAAATTAAGATATTACAGCGGCAGAAGTCGATCAGTACAAACGAACAGTACAAATCAAACAAGAAAAAGTTCAAATAAGAATAAAAACGTGGAATATATATATATATATATATATATATATATATATATATATATATATATATATATATATATACCAATGAAAATAAATGCAAAATACAGCTAATAGAATAACTAACTTCATCCTTACTAACTTTATATATGTATATATATATATATATATATATATATATATATATATATATATATATATATATATATATATATATACTGCCCTATATATATAGACTGCTAACTCCTGAGAACTAAAAGAAAACACAAACAGTAACATTACTGGAAAGATGAATTTTGATCCCACAGCTTAGCTCCAAAAGTAATTTGCATAGACTGAAACATGTTGCTTACATAACAGCATCATGATGGGTAATCGCTGTCAATACCTTCATGACAATAACACCACACACAAGGTCACAGGCTGTGTGTGTGTGTGTGTGTGTGTGTGTGTGTGTGTGTGTGTGTGTGTGTGTGTGTGTGTGTGTGTTTGTGTTTGTGTCTATTTGTGTGTGTGCATACATGTTTACTTTCCAATAGTCTTCTGTGGAAAAGCATTGCCTCTATCACATATGGAGTAAAGTAAAACAAACTACACACATACTGTACAGAACAAAGCAGTGACCTGGCCATGGAGCGTCACATGGTCAGGCAGCAGTGATCCTAATTACACCCACAATGCACCTGTCTCCGTTTCAGTACAACACATTAAGTCAAGTTATGTGAGTCAATGTGAAATATACACATATATTAGAACAAATAGAATGTATGTTTACCAGTGTTATCAAGTGAAAGCTTATTGGTGGGACACAACAAACACCTGTGTTAAATCCATACAAATTATATTTGTTCTCCAACTCCAAGCTCCTCTAATGTAACTTTCCATTGGTACAAACATTATCATCCCTACTTATCCTAAGATACAGCTTCATCTGAGGAAAACAGCTTCCTTTGAACTCTCTCTCACTCTCTCTCTCTCAGTTCACGTGGTGTCTAGGTGTGATATCTCTGTGTCTGTGTCTCTTCTAAATCTGCCCCCAGGATGACAGCATAGTGAAGGAGATAGACATCAGCCACCATGTTAAGGAAGGCTGTGAAAAGGCAGATCCATCTCAGTTCCATCTGCTCAAAGTGCTGGGGCAGGGCTCTTATGGAAAGGTAGGCTAAAGTAAGGCTACCAATAATGACCATTGTATCTCTTTGCCGCTACATGTTAAAGCTGCTGTAGATAAGATTTGAGAGTCCACTACTAACACTACTACTCCTGCACCCTGCCATGGAGGCATTAAAGATGACAATGTTTGTGTGTGTGTCCAGGTGTTCTTGGTGAGGAAGATCAGAGGGGCAGACAGAGGTCATCTCTATGCTATGAAGGTCCTGAGGAAAGCCACTCTGAAAGGTATGGAGACACAGACACTCAAGGTGGTCCTGTCTAGCTCACTGCTAGGGTTAGGGCCACCCATGTTATGCCCCATGGTATTATGAGATGCTTTTGATAAAAGCCTCCACCAAATGGCTTTATTTAATATATTTATAGGTCTAAGCACTGTTTGAACTTCCTTTTTCAAAGGCTATAGAATAGAATTTGAAAAAGGAAGCTCAAACATTAGTGCTAATGGTTGCCAAATGTAACAAACTATGGTAAAAAAAAATATTGTCTTGTACATTTGATAAAAAAAAGTTTGGGTCAAAACAGTTTGGTCAGGAAGTGAATGAATGAATGAATGATAGGAAGTTATGTGTTGATTTTTATAGAAGCAGTAATCCTCTTCACATGTACCACATGTGGTTATGCCAATATCCCATAATGCATTGTGTCTAAGAGACAGATGCTGTTGTTGTTCCTGTTTGGCTTCAGAACAGACTAATACCATGGATTTGGTTCAATTCACTTTAAATTAATTTTAGTATGCAGGCTGGGAGAAGAAGCTCTTGAAATAGCCAATGTAGATATGACTTTAGTGCTTTAATGGTTTACCTAAATATCAATCTAATTTCATATGATTAAGCAGAAAGTGAATTTACCAACAATAATACCACCTTAAAAAATCATTTTAAAATTTTCAGTTCGCGATCGTGTGCGGTCGAAAATGGAAAGGGACATTCTGGCTGAAGTGAACCATCCTTTCATTGTGAAGTTGCACTATGGTATGTCCATCCAACAATTTGTCTTCCTGTTTGTCTGCCTGTCTATCTGTCTATCTGTCTGTTTCATGATAAAACATTTTAACTTATACCCACATGGCATAAAATACACTCACTGTTTGTTATTAACAATGAGCAACTGTATGTGCCAATGAAGTAAAAGTTGCATGAGGTGTGTTTGACTGTGTGTGTGTGTGTGTGTGTGTGTGTGTGTGTGTGTGTGTGTGACCATGTATGCATGCATGTGTGTGTATGTTTATGCAGCGTTCCAGACAGAGGGAAAGCTGTATCTCATTTTAGATTTTCTTCGAGGGGGAGACTTGTTTACGCGCTTGTCAAAGGAGGTGTGTACTTCAATAACACTAAAATCATGTTTTCATACACACCTGCTGAAATGTAATGTATGTGTGTGTGTGTGTGTGTGTGTGTGTGCCTGTGCCTGTGTGTGTGTGTGTGTGTGTGTATGTGTGCCTGTGTGTGTGTGTGTGTGTGTCATGTGAATATTTTCCTCATAAAATATTTTTTCTTTACATTTGAATCGAAAAAGTGTTTGTTTTACTCCTACTACCCTTGACTCAATTGGAGATTTACAAATGTTATATACATTGATGTCTATGTGTAAATGTCTAATTACTGTGGATTCCAGGTTATGTTTACTGAAGAGGATGTCAAGTTCTACCTGGCAGAGCTGGCGCTGGCTTTGGACCATCTGCACAGTCTAGGGATTATTTACCGGGACCTCAAACCTGAAAAGTACACCAGTCTCTTATTAAGCACCAAATCAAGCTGCACCTCTTCATCCACACATATATGATACAGAAGCACTCACCCTATATATATATATATATATATATATATATATATATATATATATATATATATATATATATATATATATATATATATATATATATATATATATATATATATATTGTGTTCATCTACAGCATACTTTTGGATGAAGATGGCCATATAAAGATAACTGGTGAGTACAAATTTCTTAAAAATATAGAATGTTTTTGTCCCGAAAATATACATTGTCAACATTGTATCCTATCAATAGTAATTTCCCTTATTTTTCTCTACTTTCTTTTGCTTTCTGTCTCGTTTTTTCTCACTTCCCCATCCTTGTGTTACATGGTGCTGCAGACTTCGGACTGAGTAAGGAGGCCATCGAGAACGACAAGAGGGCGTACTCCTTCTGCGGAACTATAGAGTACATGGCGCCGGAGGTGGTGAACAGACGGGGACACACCCAGAGCGCCGACTGGTGGTCATTTGGGGTATTAATGGTAGGCTATAGAAAATATTTATAGTTCTATTTATCTTTTAATTTTTTAAATTTAATTTGAAGCTTCCTATTTGTTTTGGCAGTTATTTGGTTAGATCAAAGCAGGGATATGGCAACTTTGCCAACAGCTGACGTTACTTTCTTTTCCTACCAGTTTGAGATGTTGACAGGATCGTTACCCTTCCAGGGAAAAGACCGCAAGGAAACAATGGCTCTTATTCTTAAGTAAGGCCATCAATATTATCCATTATTAACTCTTGTTTTGAAAATCTATTTATGAATGGCGTAACTATCAAGGTATACATAGTGTCCTCTTTTATTATTATTATAATATTACAAAAAAAAGTCATATCAAACATACAGTTGAAAATAGTGATAAAGGTTTGTATATCCCCTGAGTCAGAGGTGGCAGACATTTTGGAGAATGCTGCACCCTTTCATAGCTCTTAGTTGCAGATAAACCAAGAGATTACAGTAAATATAACAATGAATAGTACTACTACTATAATTCGACTCATGCATTGTTTCTGCAGAGCTAAGCTGGGGATGCCACAATTCCTCAGCCCTGAAGTTCAGAGTTTGTTGAGAGCTCTCTTCAAAAGGAATCCTACTAATCGCCTTGGTATATACATTCATTTTTATTAATAATTCATACAAAATTATATATACTGATGGCAGATAAATGGTGCACATTTCTCACATGCATAAAAGCTGTGATTTTGGTTTGTGTGGTTTGGGTTTACTGGTTTTGGTATGTCATGATATTTTCTTATTGAATTATCATGCAGAACATGACACAATTACCGTGCTCCATAATATGACATGATACAATTACCATGCATATGTGATATACCATGTTTTTTTCTGATCGGAAAAGTGTGTTTTCCCTGAAATAATTAATAAAACACAATATTATTTCTCTCCATGTGTTTGACCGACAGGTGCAGGACCAGATGGAGTAGAAGAGATTAAACAACACAGGTTCTTCGCTCCTATAGACTGGAACGTTAGTACACTCAAGTATTGAAGAAGGCAATGTCTTCATTTCTAGAAATTCCACAACAATGGAAACCACAAATATTGATATTTTTGTTGTATTGTTTGTGTAGCGGTTGTACAAAAGAGAAGTGAGACCTCCGTTTAAACCAACAGCTGGACGACCTGAGGACACTTTCCACTTTGACCCAGAGTTCACCTCCAGAACCCCCACTGGTACATTAAATATGCTTTATATGGTTGTAGCAATCCTTCTTGCCACACGCCACATAAGTGGCTTGCCGGGCCCCTCTGACACAAGACACAGGTAGATGTTGACATAGTGTATCCATTTATTGGAGATGGCAAGCTGGTACAAGCCAAGCAGATGTAACACTCTGTCATGACAGTAGTGTCAGGACAGGTGTGCAGCCCCACCCAGCCCCAGTCTGACTCTGACCAGGTGAGGCTGTAAACCAGCTATCAACAACACACACTCCACAGTGGTTTATGTGTTATATGTTTTATGTTTTATATGTGATAGGTGTTTTATGTTATATGTCTTATATGTTTTATATGATGCATAAACACACACCGGCTATTGCAGTAGCTAGGGTGGCTAGGTGTTCAACTCCCAGCCAAAAGTGTTATTGTGTTCGATCACCAATGTCAGCAGCCTACCTGTAGGTCTCCTTGAGCAAGCTGTCTTAACCCCTACCTGCTCCTTAAAGACCTGAATCTGACGTCACTGTCACTGTGTCTCTCAAAAAATGACGAAATAGTAAATAGTAGCAGTCCATGTCAAAGAGGGGGTTGCCACCCCTGAATAAAGCAAATAATAATGATATGGCATTTCAGAATAAAACACAGCCTATCATCATCATATTGGTCATGGTATGCGTGTGTATTGTGTGTGTATTGTGTGCACTCAGATTCCCCCGGCATCCCTCCTAGTGCCAACACACACCAGTTGTTTCGCGGCTTCAGCTTCGTGGCGACGGACCAGAGCCAGGAGCCCAGCGTGTCCACAGGCACCGCTTCTCAGCAGGAAGCCAACAACAACAACACAGTTATACAGGTACACAACTGCTACACAACTATTTACTAATATGAATGACTTAGTGGGCAGGACAACGTCATCACTTTTACTATAATACAATATTGAAATCTACTTAACGACATCAAGTGAAAAAACTAGTAAACCCATTTTGACTTGCAATTCGTTCATTCATCCAGTCATTCATTTATTTTGGCGCTCAGCTTATTTGCTTGTGTGTGCATGTATGTGTGTGTGTGTGTTTCCCATAGCATAGTGACAGTTTATTTAGCGATGTGTACGAGCTGAAGGACGAAGGGGGACAGACAGCGCCCTCTGTCTACAGGAGATGTCTGCATAGACTTACTGGCGTGGAGTACTCAGTGAAGGTAGCAGACGCTACCACCTGATACCTGGCCACAAAAAAAGTCAACATGATGCTGAAGGAGGAGTTGTGCATTTATGCAATGCGTGTTTACATTTGATTTATTTTTAAGAGAGATAAGTGTCAATGAACAAAACTTTACACATTATTTTTTTAACAGAAACTGCTTTGCTTTGATCTGAGTGGTAAATGTATAATATACTACATACAATAGATGCATACTGTACAGAGAAGAAAAGAAACATAACTATACATTATGTCATTGTATCACCATAGTTTAGGTCGAGATCTGCCAATATCTATGAAAGTTTATTAATTCATTAATTTGTACATGAATTTAGTCTATTTGCTAGTCCAGCATATTTATCTGCCAATCTGACTTTTTGTGTTTGTTTCAGATTATTGACAAAGCAAGGAAAGATCCAGCAGAGGAGATTGAGATTCTGTTAAGATATGGACAGCATCCAAATATTATTACTCTCAAAGAAGTAAGTTTAGTGTCCGGTCTTTAGTTATACATCTGAAAAAAAAGCTCAGATATAGACATATGATATAGTGAAATAAGATTTCACATTTCCACAATAAAAAAAAAAATGTGTCCAATGTTATGTGTCCAAAACTGACACATAGAGAGAGAAGTAAGAAAGTCAGTAGAGACTAAACTAAGACTACATTAAAATACATAGTTGATGTTCCTGGATGCTTAAAATGATTGGAACAACTTTAAGTTATAGTGTGTGTGTGTGTGTGTGTGTGTGTGTGTGTGTGTGTGTGTGTGTGTGTGTGTGTGTGTGTGTGTGTGTGTGTGTGTGTGTGTGTGTGTGCGTGCGTGCGTGCGTGCGTGCGTGCGTGTGTGCTAGGTGTATGACGGCGGACACACTGTATATCTGGTGCAGGACATGCTACGGGGAGATGAGCTACTGGATAAAGTCCTCACCATGCCTAACTTCACCGAGAGAGATGCATCTCACATCCTCTGCACCCTTGCCAAGACCATAGAATACCTGCACTCACAGGGGGTAAGACAGCCAGGCTGGCAGACAGATAGACAGTGGGGGCTGGCAGACAGACAGACAGACAGACAGACAGACAGACAGACAGACAGACAGACAACCAGGGTTGACAGACAGACAGAGGGACCGACAGAGGAACAGACACACAGGCTGGCAGAAAGACAGGCTGACAGGCAAGCAGACAGACTGGCAGACAGACAAACAAAGGGAGGGACAGACAGACACAGACAGAGGGAGGGACAAACAGACATGCAGACTGATTACTCTTTATATAAAATCATCTGAGATTATTCTTATTGTTTCTATGAAACTCAGGTAGTCCACCGGGACCTGAAGCCCAGTAACATCCGCTTCTTAGACGACACAGGACACCCAGAATCCATGAGGATCTGTGACTTTGGTTTCGCCAAGCAGCTCAGGGCTGAAAATGGATTACTGATGACCCCTTGCTACACAGCCAGCTTCGTAGCTCCTGAGGTAAAACCACATTTGTACAACACGTATGAGTTATTTGTCCTTGCTGCTATTGGTCTTTTGAATAACACCATGTAATTCTATGTTTTTTGGTATAAATTATTTGTGTGTTGATTGATGCGTGTTGATTGTTAATGATGATTGTATTACTGCTGGCTGTGCAACAAATTGCCCCTTGAGGATAATAAAGATTACCTTACCTTAGCTTATTAGAACAGTTAGATATTAACATTGCTTTGGCATAAATTAACTGTCATATGTATTTATAATATTGAGGCATGCCTCTGTTTCTTTTTGAACACATTGCAAACCAGAGACATTTTGTTGTATCTCACAGCCAATCCAATGGCTACCTTAGAATTTCTGTGGTCTAATTATCTGATTCTGATCTGGTTCTGGTTCTGATCTGGTTCTGGATTGGTTAAGTTTTAGTGTTAGGGCAAAACTCCCTAACTGGCTAGATTTAGTAGGGAATCTGGAAGAACAGAAATTCACACTTCCAAAAGTAAGGTATTGAATCTGGAAGCTTATAGTGGAGTTAAAGGAGATGTGTCTCATCCACCTCTTTGTAAGTGAAGTGAAACCAACAGGGTGCACACATCCCTATAGAATGAATGTGGAAGTGAGTTCCAAGTGAATAAGGTCCATAGAAAACAATGCTAAACATACTGTATATTAACCATTTTAAAGTTAAAAATCATAGTTTTCAGGCCCCTTTATCTTAAGACACTGCTGGCATACCTTTACAAGTGATGTTTGTAACTAATAAACTAGTGTGGCAGTTGACTCCAGCCACACGCCACAAACGCTTTTCTGGGCTCCTCCGACACAAGACACAGGTAGTTGTTGAGAATCAATGCTTTAGCTACATTTTTGGTAGGGACAATTCACTGGTTTCTTGACATTGTTGGGGACGTGTGTGTGTGTGTGTGTTATGCAGGTTCTGAAGAAGCAGGGGTACGATGCAGCCTGTGACATCTGGAGCCTAGGAATCCTGCTCTACACAATAATAGCTGGGTTAGTTGTGTGTGTGTGTGTGTGTGTGTGTGCGCGTGCAAATGTAAAGGTTGACAATCACTGACATAAACAGCTACACGTACCAGGGAAGAAAGTTAAAGTAATTTGAATATTTGTCATAGATACATTTTCTGAGATAGTCACATGGGGCAGTGAGGTTTTAGGTGGGGGCCACAGGTCAAGCGGAACATTTTTGGACAATTATTTCTTTATGAAATCTTTCTTTTATTAAATTGTAACACCACCCAAAAGTATTACTGGGCTATTCTTGTTACTATTCTTATTCTTCAGCCTCGATGGACTAAAATGTTTGGCAGCAGGATAGTCACTGCAACCAGTGCAGTAAATGCCTATTTAAATTGTCCATCAGATCAATCTGATCTTTCGCATGGTTAATGGGCTTCTTCAGTTTCAGCCCATTTGCAAGCGGTCCGGATGACACTCCAGAGGAGATCCTGGCCCAGATCGGCTGTGGAAGATTCCTCCTAGTGGGAGGAAACTGGGACCTGGTGTCAGACTCTGCCAAGGTTACAAATCATATTGGGATCTAAACTGCTAAAATCCATCATTTATTTCTTCATGGATTACAAGGCCATGTGTGCATTGCATGCATATACAATTATTTAAATTAAATGTAGAATGTAGTAAAATAATACAATGTCCATGATATTACATCAAATACAGTTTTCCAAATTGTATTGGATTTTATTCATGCAAAGTATGACAGATGTATGAAATACTTCCTCTAAGGTATTTATACGTAACTGTAGCTTGTGTTGCCATGAGTGTTGCTGTTAATACATTTGTGTGTGTGTGTGTGTGTGTGCGCGCGTGCAACAGGACATTGTTACCAAGATGTTACATGTGGACCCTCACCAGCGTCTGACCGCCCCCCAAGTAATATAAGTTATTATCATAACAAAATGCATGAACATATTGTACAAGCAATAACCACCAAATACAGGGTCTTATCTTTCCTTTCCTTTCAAAGTGAAATACAAATGAAGAGTCTCTTATAAATGTATCTGAGCTGATCCTGGATATACTGCATATCCCTAAGGCCATTATAATGACACAACATATTATTTATATCATATTATATCATTATTTGTATTGTAATCTTTTGGATGATAATATCCGGCAGGTTCTCCGCCACCCCTGGATCGTAGAGCGAGAGCGCCTCTCAGATAAATCTCTCAGCAGACAGGATGCCCTTATTGTGAAGGTGTGTTTGTGTGTGTGTGTGTGTGTGTGCATGTGCATGTGTATAAACTAAAATATTATATATATATATATATATATATATATATATATATATATTAGTGGTGGGCCGTTATCGGCGTTAACGCACTGCGATAACGCGAGACTCTTATCGCGCGATAAAAAAAATATCGCCGTTAATCTATTCTCAAAGTTGGGTTGGGAGCTGGGTCTATACCGGATTTCCACCAAGGAAGGTAAGAACAGCTGCGTCCTCTAAAAGCATCTTACAATACCATGAGCATACATTCTCTGCATGAACCCTTTCTTCTGATTAAATTGAGTCACATGGTCAGGGGCGCCGTAAGGGGGGGAAAAGTTAGGATGATTCTAAGGGCCTGTGACTGACACATTTTGTACATTTTCTATCATTAAGTATTGGACTACAAGAAAGTTGCAAGCGTTATTTAAAGCTTTGAATAGGTCGATTGGGTTCCAGAAGTGTGTGATTACAGCAATTGTGCAGGGTTGGCATGGCCTGTGGAGGTGGGGCCCCATGTGATATCTTTTCATGGGGCCCAAAATTATGAAGGTATTATTGGAGCAAAAGTCTCAAGCACCTGTAACTGCAGATTTTGTATGCGTACACTAAAGTCACAGTAAATTTGAAGTCGTAAATATTTATTTAGCATGTGTACTCTAAAGTCACAAATGTGTAACAGTACATTTGAAGTCGTAAATATTTTTTCTACCATTGCAAACACAAAATAGGGTCTACGAGTTCACAAGTCTGTGTTACAGGTGCACAAATCCTCTCCTGTGCATCACAACTTCAAAGAGTCATGCACTTGACACTTTTGCTACAATCATTGCAGCGCAGTTGGTGCAAAACACATTCGCACACCCGTGTTTCATAATCTGACAACATGCCCAAAATGTGTGCAAATTAAACCCAAATGTGAACTAATGCATCAGAAGTTGCACATCTGTGAACAATTTCCTCACAAATAAAATGATATAGAGCGCTATGTTGATTCAGCATTTTAATGAGCGAGCACAAGTCCGTTGTTACAACTGCTCGAATCTGCTCCTGCAAGTCTCAGCTGTGGGTTTTTTGCAGGTAGTTTTGCGCCACGTCTAGGTGGTACATTTGGTGCAAAAGTGATTTGTATCCGCAGCAGAGCGTCCGTGGGCGGGACCAAATAGTTCCGCCCATAATTTCATAATCCAATGAAAGTCACCGGCAGGGGGTGCATTTTTCAAATGGACCCCCAAGACATTTCTGAACTTATGTTATGGCGACCATTCAAATACATTGAAGGACATTTGCGGCATGTTAATGCAATACTTTGGGGGGAATTCACTTGAACTAAGTTAATTCATTGAACATTATGTAGGATACCCACCTCCGTCCAGTTGGATGCCCTCTTCACTTCTCCAGAAAGTATCCCACGCAAAGAGTATGCTGCGATCTTTATCCATTTGAAAAATGCACCCCCTGCCGGCGACTTTCATTGGATTATGAAATTATGGGCGGAACTATTTGGTCCCGCCCACGGACGCTCTGCTGCGGATACGAATCACTTTTGCACCAAATGTACCACCTAGACGTGGCGCAAAACTACCTGCAAAAAACCCACAGCTGAGACTTGCAGGAGCAGATTCGAGCAGTTGTAACGACGGACTTGTGCTCGCTCATTAAAATGCTGAATCAACATAGCGCTCTATATCATTTTATTTGTGAGGAAATTGTTCACAGATGTGCAACTTCTGATGCATTAGTTCACATTTGGGTTTACGAATGCACACATTTTGGGCATGTTGTCAGATTATGAAACACGGGTGTGCGAATGTGTTTTGCACCAACTGCGCTGCAATGATTGTAGCAAAAGTGTCAAGTGCATGACTCTTTGAAGTTGTGATGCACAGGAGAGGATTTGTGCACCTGTAACACAGACTTATGAACTCGTAGACCCTATTTTGTGTTTGCAATGGTAGAAAAAATATTTACGACTTCAAATGTACTGTTACACATTTGTGACTTTAGAGTACACATGCTAAATAAATATTTACGACTTCAAATTTACTGTGACTTTAGTGTACGCATACAAAATCTGCAGTTACAGGTGCTTGAGACTTTTGCTCCAATAATACCTTCATACAAAATCCCTGGCGGCCCCTCTGCTCATGGTTCTCGTGTATTTGTCTGACTACTGGATATTGCTATAGATCCAAATGCATCAATCAAAACACAATTTAACCAAAACAAAGTGGGGCTAGCAAAATGTGCTGATAGCAGCTTTATGCCATGCTTATAGGCTACAGCAATAGGCCAATATTTGTTATGAAAAATGATTGGCAGTGTACATTTACAATACTTTTTTTAATGATTTAAAGGTACACATATTTTTATTGTAATCGCGAAAAATAGTGCGTTTGCAATTTTGTGGTTAGAGTCATTACAAATGTATTATAGCATAATGTCAATTTGTCTGTTGTCTTCCTGTGTTCCGCCAGGGGGCGCTGTCGGCCACCTACTCTGCTCTGAAGCGCTGCGCTCCTGCCCCTGTGCTGGAGCCGGTTCTGTCTTCCAGTCTGGCTCAGAGACGAGGCCTGAAGAAAGTCAGCAGCAGCCCCAAGCTCAGCGCCAGGGCTCAGACTCCCAACGAAGAATTCAACCCCAGCATTAAATAAAACAAGCAATACAACTAACCATTTAAAAGAGACTTTCACAGAGGGGGGAGGCTACAGGCAAACAACTGTAAACATTGTTTTTTGTTTTATTCTTGTGTCTTAGTAAGACCGTTTCACAGTGTAGGTTTTGAGCAGAGAAGTCAAAGCCTTTGTTACTGAGGTATGCCAGCTGTAGCCTACTAGGCTTTTTATGAAATGTGTATGAATTGTCTTTTTATAAAAATGTTTTCACACAGTTAACAATTAGGCCGATCTTTGGACATATTTCTTTCTTGCTGGTCAAAAACCTGCAAGTAGAAAAAAAAAAAAAACTTAGAAAGCAATATGAGAAATAGGCCTAGTCTAGTTATTGGCTGTTATGTTTTGTATATGATGTAGCAAGTTGTCACAGTGGACAGCATATTATTATTGCAAGAGATTTACCCAGATAATCATATAGGCTTAATAGTCATAGTCACACATATGTTCTTCTTTATAATATATGCCATTTGGTCTTTAGTGTAGTTATGATATATACATACAACAGTCTTAGTTTTACAATGTAATGATATATGTTGCTTGCTAATAATTCATGATACCAAAACTGTTAATGTTGTGTTCCCAGTGTATGCTTGATGTCCATTGTAAATGTTCACTAATGCCCTTAATTAGCTGCTAGATGCTTTGGGTAGAACTATTTATGATGCTGAGAGTAACATATGTTATATTGATTTTATTTTTTTAGAGTATCCAAATTATACTTTGGCCAAAGATTAGCTTAACAAAATAAGAGGAAATGGAATGCTTATTTTAACTCTTGACTCAATAGTTGCGAAAGCTATGATTCTATCATATAGGCTTAGCTTTTGGTGAAATAATGTTTATGTGTGCATGTGTATGTCAAGTCACTAAAAGGCTTATTCATTTGTGACTGTTATCATCTAAGACTGAAATGGTCAAGACCGCTATTTGCAGGTCGTTCTCATTTGCAGATGTGTAGCTTTTGTGTTTAGCAATGACAGTTGGCAAGTAATGTAGGATTTTTTGATGCTGTACAACCACTGATCAAATATATGAATGTACATACAGTATATTCTAAGATCTAATTCTAAATATACACAAGTATAGCAACTGAAAATATATATGTTGTCTTGTATTCAAAAAAGTAATAATGTTCATCTTATTTTTGCAGAAAATTATTTATTTTACAATAATTGTTGGACTCGACTGGGTGTACACATTGGGCTGTATCACCATGAACTGTAAATTGTAAATATTGTTTATTAATGTATATTGTACATAATGTGACACACAACAACTTGTAAGTAATGGAATTGTAAATATACAATTTGGCAATTATACCTAAGGTAAGAATGTATATATTATGTTTGCACATATAAAATTGTATATAGATAATATTGTATTGTGCAATTATTCCAAAGACTGTAAATGCTGTGTATACCTTTTTACAAATAAATCAATGGGGTAAATAATAATAAAGTAAAGAGCATTTATTTTGTTGGTGTTTACGCTCACAATAATACAAGTATATGATTATATATTATATCATACTATAATTTGATGAATTGAAAGAGAGAGATTTTAAAGGTTTTTAAAAAAAGTTGTATTTGTCAAGACAATAATTGATATAATAGAATTTGAGAGACACGTATAGTATTTTATTGTACACTTAATAGTAAATAAAGTCATTTCTAAATAATGTGATATGTTTTTACTTTAATTTCTGAATAATTGACATTCATTAAATGGCTTAAAAAAATAAAAATAAAATGAATCCTCAAAGAATGAAAGAATATGAAATATCTTTAATCAAATGTTTGTGTGAGAATTGCGGGCTACATCTCTTTACCACACATAGGACACTGTGGGATCTAAATTATTTTAGACACAAATTGTAAAGGAATATTTACATTCATTATCCCCCTTATCATAATTTTCATTCAGCCTTATCATTTATTTCCTTTTAGTTGCTTGTTAAAAGATGAAGGAACAATATAATACAATTATCTCTGGGACAGGTTTTAGACAGCTCTATTCCTATACAAATTGTGTACATTGTCAATTTTGACGTCATGTTAAAGATAACATTTCAAAGGTATGGCTTAGAGACCAGCACCGGGGCGTGCAGTTCACAGTGACCTCCACTAGAAGGCGCCCACATTCCTATTTCCGTTCTCGCTAACACTCACCACAACTTGGCCGCCTCTTTAGCCACATTTAGCCATTTAAAACATCGTTAATTCCCAGCCACATAGGCCAGACGCTGTTCATAAAAGCTTTTAGAAGACGCTGGGCCAGGGTGTCAGGTGGGTGTGGTGGACTCATCAGCTCTGACACTAAAGTGCAGTAGTGATCAGAGCAAAAGGGATTGTGGGATATGAGTAGCTACAGATGACAAGGCCCCCTGCGTGGATGATTGCAGAGGAGCGATGAGAGAAGACCAAACAGCGTCCAGAAAGGAAGGAACGAGAAAAATGGGAGGAGAGGAATGAAGGGCAAGAAGAGACATGCCATCATCAACACAAAAAACCCTAACATAGCAATTTAAAGCCATGTTTACATTTCCAATTAAATGAAAATAATATTTACAAATAGAAAACCTTTTTGCAAACCTTTGTCATCCCCAATCTCAGGAATCACGCTTGAATAGTATTTCATTTTTGTTGAAAGCAATAGAAAGGAAAGTATTGAAAGAGTGGTCAAAGTTTTAGACCGCAGCAGAGTCATCTAGTGGCCACACAGTGCCCTACATCACCTTTGCATATCAGTGGAGAGTAGCCTACAATTATAGCCTACATCCAGTAGATCCTTGTGATGAACTGTCCATCAATATTTCTGTTTTTTTTTTTTTTAAATCTGATTAGACCTGGATGGACCTGCTCCTCTGGAGGCAACACTCAAACTCCTACTATTCACATCCATGGGGTTTTCGGGTTCTTCAATCAGTGTAATCTGCGTATGTTTCGAGGTGAGATGAGGCAACCAGACCACCACTTGGAGGACATCCATGCAACAGAAAACACACCAGACAACACCTCAAACCTGTATTGAAACCCAGGTTTTGGATGCCATGACAACGGTCCCTACTGAAAGCGGGTCTTGGTCTTCTGCTAACGTTGCCTTCACGTAGGCTATAAAACAGGGCGGCAGAATTTCAGCCGTTCTGACGGGTGAGGATCCCACCACCTATGCCACTTGGTGTGTACACATGCACACACACACACACACACACACACACACACACACACACACACACACAACCACACACACACACACACACACACAGCAACACTGACCCACACCCGAGCCCAAACCGACACACACACAGACACACACCCTGTGGCGATCCGGCCAGACCTGCCACTCGGACACTCAGCGAATCAGACGCACAAATCTCCAACAGAAGGCTCCTGACAAACACATTATCGGTGTGACAGGAGAGGGGCGTGCAGCTGTGAGCGTCTTCGTTTACAGCAGGGGGTGGTGGTGGAGTGGGGGGGGGGGGCGTCTACTACATCTTTGCGCTATCACACGTCACGGCTCCTCTCTCTCACCGCTCAGCTTTCAAAGTCAAAGTTACGTCTGACAGCAAGCCAGTGCTGTGGCTGTGTTGTGTGTGTGTGTGTGTGTGTGTGTGTGTGAGAGAGAGAGAGAGAGAGAGAGAGAGAGAGAGAGAGAGAGAGAGTGAGAGTGTGTGTGTGTGTGTGTGTGTCTACTAGTCATTTAATCCAAACAAACATACAGTGCATTTATTTGTAGATCGATCATTTGTCAATCACACCAAACCCTAACCCTAAATCGAAAGCCTGCACTAAAATCACACCTAGGAGACAAAGCCCTAAAACGAAAACCAAACCCTAACCTAAACTGTAAAACCTAACCCTAAACATTCACACATTTTTCTCTCACTCTTTTTTTCGATTTCAACTATTGGTATTATATTATTTATACTATTATTATATTATTATAACACTTTTTAGAGGTCTATTAGACGTCTATTCAACACTTTTTAGACGTCTATATTTTAACGTTTTTTAGACGTCTATACTTCAATGTTTTTAAGACGTCTATATTTTTACGTATTTCGACGTCTTTTAGACGTGTATATTTAAACGTTGTTTTTTTAAGACATATTTTAGATGTCTATATTTCATTGTTCTTAGACATCTATATTTCAACGTCAATATTTCGACATCTATTAACGTATGACGTAAACAAAAAACTAAACCAAACACTAACCCTAAAACCAAACCCTTGGACCAAAAATCAAACCCTAAAACCCTAATAGGAAATGCTTACTCCAAAACCAAACCCTAACCTTAAAAAAACAAACCCTATCCTAACCCTAAAACCTAAACACCCTAAGCACTAGACTAGCCTACATCTATTTATTTTTCAAACAGATTTCTAAAAAAGTCTCTTTATATCGAGACCAAACTGAGTTGTTCCTTAATCGTTGAACTAAAGATGCATTCGCCGCACATTCATGCGGCGTGACGGGTGATATAATCATACAATCTCAACAAAGACACGCTTGCGTGTCAAAAGGTGCCCTGGAGGATAAATGAGGTTCCGCAGAAAGTCAATTAATCTTTTCTGCGCTGGTCCTTCCCTCCGCCCTGCTTAAAAGCCTCATTTACCTCCTACAGAGAGGAGATAGAAACACCATTAGTGGGATGATGGCGGTACTGGAGAGAGAGAGAGGGGGAGAATCTCACAGTTGGATGAGCTAAAACACTATAGGCCCCCATGTCTCCTCGAAGAGAAAGTGTGTGTGTGTGTGTGTGTGTGTGTGTGTGAGGGGACATCTTCCACTAGGTTGGGCTCAATTAGGGGTTTGTCTTCATTATCAACGGTAGTGCATGGTGTACAACTTTCTAAGACAGGAAGTCTGCCTCGTGCCTCGTACCCCTGGTGTGTGTGTGTGTGTGTGTGTGTGGGGGGGGGGGTCATCTGAGAGGTGCAATAACAGCTTTAAAAGGGCTATAGACATGAAACTCAGTCTGTGTCTATGTAGAATATCAGAGTGATGGCGAATCTGAATTGAAGACCCCGGACCCCTGATTTCCATATAAGATCCAATGTACAATGGTGATGGTTGTGTGTGTGTGTGTGTGTGTGTGTGTGTGTGTGTGTGTGTGTGTGTGTCGCGCGGGACCTCAGCTGGATAAATGATATGCGTGCTCTTGCGAGCGTGCGTTTGTGTGTGTGAAATGCCAGTGAGCATATAGCCTCTGCTTCACTGGGCTCGGCTGGCTACTGGAACCCAATTGGTGGTCTCTCTGTGTGAAAGAGGTCAAAAACACACACACACACACACACACACACACACACACACACACACACACACACACACACACACACACACACACACACACACACACACACACACACACACACACACACACACACAAATAAGGAAGTTTGGCTGAGTACTTAAACTCCAATTATCAGACACCTGGCATATCAATCAATGACACACATGGAGGGCATCTGAGCAGAAGAGTCTAACATTATAGCCACCATCTTAAAGATCTGTAAGACATTTAAGACACAGTACAGCATTTCATCTCACAAAAGGTGAGATTGGTGTATATGCTGATTGAAATACTAGTACTAGTAATACCACTACTATCAATGATTATAACACTGACCAACTACTACTACTACTACATAACAATATAATAGTAATAATAGTAATAGTAATAGTAATAATAATAATAATAATAATAATAATAATAATAACAATAATAACAATAATAATAATAATAATAATAATAATAATAGTAGTTAAGTTCTTCATGTAATAAAATAAAAAACAAAAACACAATAACAGATAGAAACAATTGAAACACCAAGTACTATAAACATCAAGTACTAGTAAGTACTACGAGTACAACTAGTAATAATAGTAGTAGTGTTATTTCAATTGTCAGTTGTTATTATTATCATTATTAATATTATTATTATTAATGCCTCTTGGCACTAACTCACACTTAACTCAGTGTGTGAGAAGTTAGCTAGTTAGTTATCCCTCTCAGCACTAACTCAGTGTGTCAGAAGTTAGCCCGTCTAGTCTTCCTGGTCGAGAGAAAGAGAGAGAGAGAGAGAGAGAGAGAGAGAGAGAGGCCATGCCCAGGGCAGATGAGGGGTAGAGCAGGCTCACTGCAGGCAGGAGCCCCAGCCTCGATCTTAATTACCCCAAGAAGTGCAGAAGAAGACCCAAGCCTCTGGTGAGCCACCACACTAATTAACAACAGGAGCCACTAACATCAGCTAGTGTTTTATACACGGTATGGTTCATCAAGATTGCATGTCTTCCCATCAGCTAGCCCTAGCCCTTTTGACACTTGTGTCACAAAAGGAATTACTTCAGAATTCAGACATTTGATACTCGCAATTTGTCTGATTTCAAATTTGTATTCTTTGACTCGGTGATTGTTATAGTGTGTATGTGTGCATTGTGTGTTTGTGTGTGGGTGTGTGTGTGCATTCAGTTGTGTCGGTACATCTGTTTGTACTAGTGTGGTGTGTAAACAAATGTTTCGTCCCAGTTAACCACGTCCCGGTCGGACCATGCGTATTTGGCTTCGCTCCATTGATGCTGGTGTGTACTGTGGGTTCTTTGATTGAACTGCATATGTGGGCATATGCTTTGAGTGTGTGTGTGTGTGTGTGTGTGTGTGTGTGTGTGTGTGTGTGTGTGTGTGTGTGTGTGTGTGTGTGTGTGTGTGTGCGTATGTGTGTGTGTGTGTGTGTGTGTGTGTGTGTGTGTGTGTGTGTGTGTGTGTGTGCGTGCGTGCGTGTGTGTGTGTGTGTGCGGATGTGGCAGCTGGGGGGAGATAGCATGCTGCTGCTGACACTGGCTCAGCCTGCCTGGTGTGCCCCTTTCTGCACCAGTAGAGCTGGCACTGCCTCCCGCCTCTGCCCAGCCGACCCACAGCATGCCAGCTGGGCACGACCAGGAGAAGCCCCGCAGAGAGGAGGCTCAGGTCAACTGTGACAGAGGGGACAGACAGTGAGGTATGGAGAGCTGCCGGAGCACAGGAGAGATGGCTAGCAGTGTGTAGAGGGAGAGGTGCAACACGGAGAGACTGAGAGGAAGGGGCGGGGCAGTAACAGAAGGTACAGCATCAGAAAGTGTGGATCCAAAATGGGATGGAGGAAGAAGAATGGAGGTGATGGTTGTGGTCGTGTTTGTGATGGAGGTAGTTGTGGTGGTGGTGGTGGTGACGGTGGTGGTGGTGGTGTTGGTGGTGGTGGTGGTGGAAGTGATGGAGGTGGTGGTGGATGTGCTGGAGGTGGAGGTGAAGGTGATGGTGGTGATGGAGGTGATGGTGGAGTAGGAGGTGATGGTGGTGGGGGGAGGTGGAGGTGATGAAGGTGGGGGAGGTGATGGTGGCGGGGGAGGGTGATGGAAGTGATGGTGGTGATGGAGGTGATAGTGAAGGTGATGGTGGTGGTGGGGGAGGCTGATGGTGGTGGGGGAGGGTGATGGTGATGATGGTGGTGATGGAGGTGATGGTGGTGGGGGAGGGTGATGGAGGTGATGGTGATGGAAGTGATGGTGGTGATGGAGGTGATGGTGGTGGGGGAGGGTGATGGAGGTGATGGTGATGGAAGTGATGGTGGTGATGGAGGTGATGGTGGTGGGGGAGGCTGATGGTTGTGGGGGAGGTGATGGTGATGATGGAAGTGATGGTGATGGCGGAGGGTGGGACTTTTTTGTTCTTTCAAAACTTTTTCTTATTTTTTTCAAAATCGAAGCAGAGATTTAAATTTAAATGTTAATGGATCTTTATCTTTGCACCTAGTAACACAATCCCCTTAGTAGGAAGACTGGTAGACCAGGCCCTTGTAAAGAAACATCCAACCAATCAGCTCGCTTGTCACCTCTCTGTAACTGTAACCAACCAAGCCACACACCATTGTCTCCCGGCTGAGTGTATTGCATGGGTGGTGTAAGGAGTGCAAAGAAAAGCTTGTCAAGTGTCCATGAAAGGGAGATTACAGGCATAATTGAGCGAGAAGACATGTTTGCTAAAGGTCCTGATCCCCCTGATCCAGATGCTGACACCAAGTTGTTCTGACCCCCTTGTTACCCCCTTTGGAGAAGCAACTAATGAGTTCAGCAAAGCACCCAGGAACAGCCTTGGCGCGTCGGAGGTCTGAACCCAACCCGTTAGCGCAAGGTTTTGGAACAAAGAATCAGTGAAGTGAAGGAAGGGATCACAGAGCCATGAAAGATTAAACTCAATGAAAGGAGCATAAAACCAGGAGTCTCTAAACATAAACACAGCATGAGTTAGGATTAAGTTGAGATTATTTTGTCCATACACATGAATATTAACATGAATATGAACTACTGATGATGGCTTTGTGGAGGAACAGCTGCACCCCCCCCCCCCCCCCCCCCCCCCCCCTAGCTCCAGGCCTGAACACGCTGGTTCTAAAACACTGGGGAGGGGTGGAGGGGTCGGTCTCCAGGGCTGTTTTCAGTACAGGATCCAATGGAGGAATTGTTACACGGTTAACAGTTTAAGGCCCTGAATATATCCTTACCTCCTTTTACCCCCCCCTTCTCCCTGTGACCCCTACTGCAACCCCCCACCCCCAACCTGAAACACCCCTGTCACCTCCACTGTTCCCCTGTTCTGTTCTCTGCAGCGCTATCCCTCTCACTCTCCCTCTCCCTCTCCTCTCTCTCTCTCCCTTGCTCTCTCTCTCTCTCTCTCTCTCTCTCTCTTTCTCTTCCCCAGCCCCTGTGCCACGGGCCCTGGGTCTGTGGGTCTATGGCTGGGCCAGGCTGGCACAGCTGCGCCGGGAGCCGTACTGTCACAAGCGGTTAGTGTGACAGCCACTCACACTTCATAATGTCCCGCCTCACAGGTCACCGAGCGACAAGGCTTGGGCTACAGCGCTCCAGCGAGCAGCCCCCAGGGGGTGAGGGGTTGGGGGGGTAGGCAAGGCAAGGGTACCCCTACACCCCCTCCACCCCACTACACCACTACTACCTCCACCACCAACTCTCCATCGACAAACGCCCCCATACACTGCTTCAACACCCCCACCCCCTTCAATGTCCATG